>JAUZST010012695.1:0-11325 GCA_034779995.1 Parotocinclus haroldoi
CTTCTTTGTCCATCCAAGGTTTCTTCTTGGTTCTCCCAAGGTTTAATCTTGGTCCTCCCAAGGTTTCTTCTTTGTCCTCCCAAGGTTTCTTCTTTGTCTTCCCAAGGTTTCATCTTGGGCCAACCAAGGTTTCTTCTTGATCCACCTAAGGTTTCTTCTTGGTTGTCCCAAGATTTCTTCTTGGTCCTCCCAAGGTTTCTTCTTGGTCCACCCAAATTTTCTTCTTGGTCCACCCAAGGTTTCTTCTTTGTCCATCCAAGGTTTCTTCTTGGTTCTCCCAAGGTTTAATCTTGGTCCTCCCAAGGTTTCTTCTTTGTCCATCCAAGGTTTCTTCTTGGTCCTCCCAAGGTTTCTCCCTTCTACATTCAGGAAGTTTTCCCTTTCCACTGTCGCCCTAGGCTTGCTCCATTTGGGATTGGATCTTTTAAGATCATATGATATTATAAAGCTGCTTCGAGACACTGCTCCGTTATAAAAAGGGCTATGGGAATAAATTTGACTTTGACTCTTAGAGGAGCGAATCTCCATAATGACCAAATTATTCGAACCACGGCTTCCCAAATGACCCACCCGTGTTTTCGTACGGTCTTTAGAATTGAATTCCGTTAACGGTTCATTAAAATGGATTTGATGGGGCTGTCCAAACCTTTGCCTTTGCCTGTGTGTACGTTTCGTGTTTGCTTTGGGAAATGATTCTGCATTTTCAAAATAGACAACGTAACCGCATGTTTATTCACTGAGGAATTCTAATGAGGAAAATGTGTGTGTGTGTGTGTGTGTGTGTGTGTGTGTGCTGCCAAACTCCCAACATATTCCCCTTGTTTTCTTCTCTCCGTCTCTGTAGATGATTATTTTATTTTGGTTCGGCACACATTCATCCTCCCGTATCGCATTCCTGCTCTTAATCCCTGCAGCATTCCATCATTCACACACACTCAACTTCTAATATGTCTACATACGTGTGTGTGTGTGTGTGTGTTTTAACTAATCCTCCCTTAGATAAGCCCTCTTTACGCCTGGAACTTTCACCCAACTTCATCTTCTTAAGAAACAAAACAGTTGGATTAATCACGGCAGGTTTGTTTAAACTTTCAGACGTTCCCCTCAAGGTCGCTCCAAACTGCGCTTTCATTTGTCAGCTCACGAGACGACATGGTGTGCGCACAGCTCTGGATTTGTTGTAAATGATGGGTTAAGAGGTTTAAAAACAAATAAATCTCATGAAATCCAAACGACTGTGGAATAACAGCCCAAAGCCTGGAAACCTGGAAGCCTGACAGCGCTGAGACTTGAACCCTAGACTTGAAACTCCACCAAAGTAAGAGAGGTCCAACTTTGAACAGAAGTGAAAATGTTAGGCTTAAATAAGCCTAGAGCGGAGAATCTCTACAGTTCTGACCACCACCACCGTCCAAGAAGCGGCCGGATTTCCACTTCGGATCTCCGAAAACGTTTTGGAGATCAATTACAAGCACGACATCAAAAGATCCTCCACCATTCTCAACTGTGGAGTTTAGGTTCCCTTCCGTAGAGCCGTCCTTCTACCAAACTCTTGAGTGGGCAGAAGTACTTCTTATCTTGGAATTTTTTAACATCAAACGTGGGTCTGGCTCCGGTAGGTTCATGGTTAGATGAAAGAAGGCTTCCAAAATGGTACGTTGGTAAGAAGGAGGCTTCTAATTGTAGCTCTGGAGACCCGGTGACCATAAAATGCTTCCGTTTTCCTCTCAGATCTTCCTCCTCACCGAGTGTGGGGGCAAAATAAACGTGCTCCATCCATCGGGAGACTTTATTTCACCGCTCTTGTGACTAATGAAGGAGAAACCCGTCCCAAATTGGGATCCCATACGCCTGTGCGTGGCGGTGTACGATCCGGTGCTTTGTAGTGGATTTACTGGCCGAGACAGGGAGTGTGAATGGTTCCAGGATGAAAGGGCAGTGGATATCAAACGAAGAATGAACATCTGTTTCGATCCTGAATCCACCTGGGGTAAAACCAGTTGGTTGGACACGATTTTGAAAGACACACACCTGTCTATGTAAGGTCTCACGGCGAACGACGCACATCACTGAGCACAAACCAGGCCGCGAGGAGGACAGAACTTCCTGTAGAGCTCAGAGACAGGATTGTGTGGAGCCACAGATCCGGAGAAGACTTTCAAGAAATCTGCTGCACTGAAAGTTCCCAGAGTGCAGCCCACTCTGGCTGCGCAGATGGAAGACACTTCTCCCAAGGTCCACCCAAGGTATCATCTTGGTCCTCCCAAGATATCTTCTTGGTCTTCCCAAGGTTTCTTCTTGGTCCTCTCAAGGTATCTTCTTGGTCTTCCCAAGGTATCTTCTTGGTCTTTCCAAGGTATCTTCTTGGTCCACCCACGGTTTCTTCTTGGTCTTCCCAAGGTTTCTTCTTGGTCCTCCCAAGGTATCTTCTTGGTTCACCCACGGTTTCTTCTTGGTCTTCCCAAGGTATCTTCTTGGTCCACCCAAGGTATCTTCTATCTTCTTGGTCCACCCAAGGTATCTTCTTGGTCCACCCAAGGTATCTTCTTGGTCTTCCCAAGGTATCTTCTTGGTCTTCCCAAGGTATCTTCTTGGTCCTCCCAAGGTATCTTCTTGGTCCTCCCAAGGTTTCTTCCTTCTATATTCAGGGAGTTTTTCCTTGCCACTGTCGTCCTACGCTTGCTCAATTTGGGATTGGATCTTTTAAGATCATATGATATTATAAAGCTTCTTGTTTTTATAAACGCTCCGTTATAAAAAGTTTGCAAAATGAAAAACCACAATGATGAAACCAGGATTGAACTTTTGTGGCCTGGTTGAACCTCCGGGACTGTTTTGGCCTTGTGCTTAAGGTACTGGACAATGGACCAGAAGGCCCAGGGTTCAAGTCCAACCCCTTGTAGGACTGTATTAATTCTAAGTGACTCTGGCCTGAGAGGACTTGGCCTGAAGAACATCAGAAAATCCCCGAAGATCTGGTCTGAAGAGTTTATCTCCTGTGCTGAAGATACGATCTGAGTTGAAACGATTAGGACGGAAACCTGAACACCTCACCTCTCTCTTCTTGGTCCGTCCTCTCCCTCTCCCTCTCCCTCTCGATTTCCTTCTGTCTCTCAAAATCCTCTTCTGGTTTCTTTTCTGGATAAACAAAAAAAAAACCCATCAAGAACATCCATCAAGTTCCCCAATCCACAAACACCCAGTTCTCCAGCTGCAAAGCGCCGACATGTAGAAGATAATAATGGATGTAATAAACTGTTCTAATAACATGTTCTGATCTTGTGAGGAAAGAGAAAAGCCTTGCGAGGAAAGTTTTTTTTTCTTTTTCTCCCCGATCCTAATTTAATTTGAAAAGGTTTTCAAAATGAAAGGAACCCAGACCTTCGTGTAAATGTTTACCAAACCACCTCCAGAGCTCTAAACATGCAGGACTTAGACAGAGTGTACGTCGTGTGTGCTGGGAATACGCTGCCCAGTCAATAAAAGAGGCTACAAGAATGTCAAATAAGGTTTATGGCTAAATAAAAGCAGCTTCTGGACTTAATAACCGTAATAATATTAGACGTTTTCGGCGACCTAAAAGCTTTCAGAGACACACAGGACTTATTTATTACTCCTACAACATTTATCTTTCTCGGTTTGTTTCTTTCCCGTCCGTTTCATCTTTTTCCTCAAAATGACAGGACCGGTTCTTGTGACGTCAGACTGTAAAGCTGGGAATTAAATCGTCGCTCTGCACTAAATGGTGTTTACGTTTCCGCAGAGCCACTTGAGACGTTGTAGGTCCGTTTGTGCAGTAAGATCACACACTGTTTGTGTTACCGTGTACAGTGAAAGGTTTATACCAGGCTCGTAGTCGTATTCGTCCCACTTCTTATCGTAGGTTGGAACGGCGGGTTCCTCTGCAGCAGAAGGAAAAGAAAGACCCGAGTCAGCTTTTCCATCTCGTTTACAAGCCTTTGGGTTTTGAGATGAAAATTAGAAAGCGGTATTTTTCTTTTCTTGTTATGACACTTTTGCTCGTGCCGCTCTTCCTCTGATCTCTGTGCCAGACCAATCGGGTTTGTACGTAGCAGTTTAAAAAAAAAAAAAACACGCTCGTAAAATAGGTGGGTGTCGTAGCTGAGCGTTTTTCAGTTTGATTTGGATTTACGAGGTACGTAAATAAAACCGGATTATAAAACCCAGTAAAACCCAATAAACCCAGTAAAAAAAAAAGGGTCGACCACATCTGGGAGTTTTCCAGTTTTCAACACCTTTTGGTAAACAGCTGCCTCTGAATTGGTTCTCGACCCAGGATGATCAAATATTAGCCCCGAAATCAAAGGTGGGGCACGAAGGGTGACCAAAAAAAAATTATTCGGTTAGATTTAAAAATTATTATTATAAATGTTCTAAGATAATCATATTGGGTAATATGATTATAATAATAATAATAATAATAATAATAATAATAATAATAATAATAATAATAAGGTAATATTTCAAGAATAAACTCATAATTTATTAATAAAGTCATATGTTGAGGAATTTTGAGAGTAAAGTTGAAATTCCGAAACTATTAAAATGAGGGACGTAAATTTATTGAAATATAATAATGCTAAATTATATGATGTCACATAGGAAGCGGCTGAGACACATATTTTATTCTCAAAATACAGTTTTATTCTTTTAAAAAAAAACTAATTACTGACAGTGTATTACGATTTTATTTTCAAAGTATTACTTTACATCAAGAAAATTCTCAGAAGATTACGACATTATTCTTAAAATAATATGAATTGAATTCTTAAAGCAATACAGATTTATTCTTAAAATAATACAAATTTATTCTTAGAATATTATGAGTTTATTCTTAAAATAATACAAATTTATTCTTAAAATATTACAACTTTATTCTTAAAATAATACGAATTTATTCTTAGAATATTATGACTTTATTGTTAAAATAATACAAATTTATTCTTAGAATATTATGACTTTATTGTTAAAATAATACAAATTTATTCTTAGAATATTATGACTTTATTCTTAAAATAATACAAATTTATTCTTAGAATATTATGACTTTATTCTTAAAATAATACAGATTTATTCTCAATATATTACAACTTTATTCTTAAAACAATACAAATTTATTCTTAAAATATTACAACTTTATTCTTAAAATAATACAATTTTAATCTCAAAACGTGACGAATTTATTCTTAAAACGCCAAAATGTTATTCTTAAAATATTGTGAATTCATTCTTAAAATACTGCAAGTCTATTCTGAAAATAATTTAAAAAATCATTCTCCAATTATTACGACTTAAAACAATACAGATTAATTCTCAAAATATTACGAGTTTATTCTTAAAACAATAAGAATTTAATTCTTAAAATAAAACGACTTTAATCTTGATAGACTATAACGTTATTGTAGAAATCAGATGCTTTTGCCAGTGATTTTCTTTACAGAGAGAGTCATGATGACGTAAGAGTCCTGTACTGTTGTGTACTGCTCACCTGTGATAGTGTAACTCCAGTCGGCGTCGGTCGGACTGATCTCTTTACCGTCTGGGAACGGAACATTCTCTGGAACCTCGTCTGTTAGAATGATTAGAATAAAACCTGTAGCTTATCTTGGCATTAAGAGAATCATTTCTAATGGGATATACAGAAACAGGACTGTGGGCGGGGCTTCTAGGGCTCCTGTATGGTCCCAGTGTTTAGGATTATCATTCCGGGTTAGTCCGTGTCCTGTTCTGTTCCTATTTCAGTCCCCTAATTAGGACTTTCCCTCGTTATATCAGTCCTGGCACTGCACAGAATTATTTTACGCCACTGGAAAAAAAATGTTGAACTTACAGTTGACATCCCAGTAATCGTCGGCCTCTTTTCCTTTGCCACCGGTAACTGGAACGGTTGGCACCGGGTCGTCGACCTTCCAGTAATCATCGTCTTTTTAGGAACGAAAAAACGGGAGATGGATCAGAAAGTTAGTGAAAGAGTAACACACCATCACTGGGCTTTAATTCTTAACAGCTGCTCGGTGGGAATCGTCGTACCCGAGTCGGGATAAGGCTGAGCGTAATCATCCGTCGGTAAATCTGTAGGAGCTTTTGAAGGTTTCTGAGTAGGTGGATCAAGAGCTTCTGCCGCGGTCGTGTATACTGTAAAACAAACAAACAAACAAAAAAAAACTAAACTGGCTTCTGATTCCTGGTCGTTATTTCTTTGCCTCCTGGTTTTTCTGACTATCTGGGGCTGTCATTGTTTGGTTCGTCCCAAAATCTGAGAGTCTAATTATCTTAACAATCCAATCATTAGGGTATAATGGCTAAGGTTCATTATTTAAAAAAAAAAAAGAAAACGTTAAATCTTTCACCTTCATCCCAGTAATCATCCGGGAAAGGATCCACAAACTCGTCATCGTAGTCGATCAGAGACGTGGTGGTGGGCGGTAAAGTGGTGGTGGTGGGCGGTAAAGTGGTGGTGGTGGGCGGTAAAGTGGTGGTGGTGGTGGTGGTGGTGGGGGGGGGCAAAGTGGTAATCTCTTTATTCTTCTTCCCTTTCTTCTTTTTGTCCGTCTTAGGCTCCTTGTTGGCTTTCAGGCCTTTGGGTTTCTTGGTTGGTTTCGGTTCTTTCTGCTTCTTCCCTCTTCCCTCTTTTTGTCTGCGGACTCTGTTCACTGGATGGAAGTGAGAAGGAGGGCGAGATTGGAAACGCGGAATCCTCCAGGGTTTATCGTTAAAATCTTAACCAAATAAACGATGTTCCTGAAAGAAAGATCGGAAGGGATTTCCATAGCTCACCCCTAACCTTTTCTGAATTCGTTTTATGGAAAAATACTCTAAAACCTCGGGGTACTTTTCTGCATTAATGCTGCATCACAGAAGGGTCAACGACCTTTAACCAAGGGTCCGGACCCGACCCCGTACCATGATAGAGCCTGACTTTTGGACTTGTTCCTCCTAACAGTCTGGACGCTCCTTTATTTCGTCTTTGGTTCCAAATTAGATCCGATTGTCCTGAGTGCAGTCCCCGTTTCCATGGTGATATTTCGGCCCCAGATGCCTCCGAGCCCAGAGGAGTGGGCGGAGCTTGTGGACCTGGTTATAACGCGAGGCTTGTTGTTTTGTACAGCAAAGTTTTAAGTGGTATTTGTGAATGTAACTCTGAAGAGTTGTAGAGCTTGATAAAGGTTTTATAAACTAATCCCTTACCCACATGCCGTCCGAGGGAGCGGAGAGAGATCGCCCCTCTTCAGTTTAGGGGCTTTTTAGGACCGGAATTCCTCCAGATTCCGAACCGTTGAATGATTTTGTATTATGGAAATCCCTTCCAATCATTCAGTCAGGAACATAAACTGGAGTTCCTCCGATCACCTTTCCACATAAAACATCCAAATTTGTTTTTTAAATTCATTACTAGCTCGAAATTGACCCCCGAAATGCAGGAATGGATGTTTATTAACACATGAAATAACTGTCTGAAGCGAAAGGAAAGTTTTAACCCTTTCTTTTTTTTTTCCTTTTCGAATCGCCCCGGCGTTTTCGGATCTGGGGTCGTGGGTAGACAGACGGCGAGCTGGCAGACGGACCGACCAGCGGTTAGGGAGATGTAATTGACGGTGTAATTTACGCACAGCCATCTGTAGCTCGTTAGTCTCAAACCACACGATTAAACAGATAAACAGAGCGACGGCGACACACTCCAGACACACACCGCTGTTAAAGCTGTTTACTTTAGCAGACGGCTAAGTGCTATGTGGCGCTAATCTCGCCGTTCCATGGTTTAACGCCGAACAGGGAGCTGCCGGTGGGCCTCGAGAGACGGGTTACAGGACGATGATCTACACAGACTTTTTTTTTTTGGGGGGGGGGGGAAGGTCACCCCCGACAATGCAGGGTCTGTAGCTGCAGGAAACTGGGTCACATTTTCCCGACTGGAAAACCACACACACACACACACACACACATACGCTCTCTCTCTGCAGCGTGCTAAAGGAGCCGAGTCTGTTTTCGTATCTTCGTCGTAGCAGGGAACGATGGAGATTACCGACACGTCGAATAAATAACGAATTTGAATTCTTCCACGGACTAAAGCCTGGGTGAGAAGAAGAGCTTCGAGAAGAGCTCGTCCCGCTCTGCGGCCTCTCGTACCGAGCCTCGTGGAAAAATAATAAAGGAATCCAGACACGTGGCTCGATCTCAGAGACGCAGACCAAATATATCTGCACATGCTGCGACCGTGCGACGTGCAACCCCACTTTAGTCAGGGGTTCAGACTCCCTCCAAATCTTTAAGTCTAGGCTAAAAACGTTCTTATTTACTCAGGATTTTGGTTCGGTTAAGACCATGACCCATGGCTCGGGTCGGCTCTTGCCTCTTGGCTGTGTTCCCTTCTGGTTCTCCCCCTTTAGCTAGGCTGCTATAGCAGTGCTGCCGGAGTTCTCATCCTGCACGAGGTGAATCAGTGATGGATAACAGACTCTGTGCTCCTAACCCATAAGTAACTACATTTTCTCTTTTCTCTCCGAGCAGATGTTCCGTTAACGGTTCCAGCACCCGCACACTTAGACGTTCCTCCAGCCCGGCATCACCTATACTGGTCTCCATCAGCAGAACCCAGTCCCACCAGAGGGCAGGAACTCCCTCAGTCATTTAGTCATTAGGAGACGATGTGCCTCCAAGGACCTCCCACTAAGGACTGATTTTACAATCTTTTTTAAAATCTGTTTTGTTATTTATTTTATTACCAACGTAAATATTCATATTGATTTAGATCGTATTACTTACTGAATTGTACTATTACTCTAATATACTTTTAAATAATTTATTTATTTATCATCTGGGCCGCCCATGGAGGTCGGGTTTCTTTTTGAGTCTTGGTTCCTCCCAAGGTTCCTTCCTTCTACGTTGAGGGATTTTCCTTGCCACTGTCGCCCTAGGCTTGCTCCGTTTGGGATTAGGCCTTTTAAGGTCGTATAAGATTGTAAAGCTGCTTTGAGACGACGCTCCGTTATTAAAAGAGCTACAGAAATACATTTTGCTTTGATTTGATTTGATTTGATTTGACTTACGCCCGATACGATCTTACACTTAGGAATTTAGGGTCTGAAACTCAACAGCAGGAGTTTGTCAGAGTACAAATCGAACCCTGGACCAGAATAACAACACGTTTCTGCCTGGACCATCCTCAGGCCCCTCCACCACTTTAAATACCTCCATCCATACCGATCAACCACCCTAAATGCCCACCTAGGCATGTTTAAAAAAAAAACAACAACAAATCCGCTCACGACACTCACTGGGACCAGAAACTGGTCGACCTCGGACTCCTAGCCTCTGCTGGAGGACACACCCTAAAACTACACTAGGTACAGAAGGTCGATTCATCTAGCTCCATCTTGCACTCACGCGTGACCCGGAGGTGGAGCTCCGCCTGCGCCGCAGTGTGGCCGTTTTCGGCGCTGCACCTATAAACCCCCGATTGCTCCGTCTTGGCCGAGCGGACGATGAGCGAGCAGGTCGACCCGTCATGTCCGCGAGCTGCGATGTCCCCGTCGCTTTCCAAGACCCTCTGCCCGTCGGGGCCGACCCACGTCACGGCGTCTGCTCGTCCTCGGACTGGAAAGAAACGCAACACACTTAAGGACGCCCCGCTGACGCGAAAGAGCAACGTGAAATCGGGCGAAAACAATCACAATCACCTCTGCACACAAACTTTTGACTCTCTCCTACGCGGATGTGTCCGTCCGAAGGGGTGATCAGCACTTGGAGGAGCTCTGGAGGAGACACACATACCAAACCTTGGGTTAGGGGGTATTTATCAGCATATCATCATTATCACCCCAATCTCCTCTATAACCCTGTCATCCCGATTACCCTGATAATCCACCACACAAGGCGGCTTCTCTCGCCTAAAACACCAGTTCACAAAGACTTCCGAGGTTCAAACCCCGAGGACGGAGTCACACTTACCTGGCACAGGTCCAGAATGTACCCGCCCCCGGACCCGCCCCCGGGATCCTGACCCGGATAATCAGACACTTTGCCTTTGATTTTCATTCTTCACGTCACGTCGTCCGTTCCTGCAGCTGTTTGTCGCCTGAAATCTCACTCATCCGCTCTAACTGAGCAATTATGTTAAGAAGCCAAACCTCGTTACTCCCGCCGAGCTCGTTAGTCGGGGGTTTCAACGGTCGGTCAGGGATGCCATAGCACTGAGAAGCTCACGGAAAATGTGCAGCCACCGCGAGTTCGGCTCTGATTCAGGCATGATTATTACGATTAAAACCACTGCTTCTCGTTTCAGCCTGGCTAAACGTCTCATCTGGTGAGTCACCGACCGGCACGGCCACCGAGGGACGACCGGCTCCGACGATCTTTGTTTGCTTTTTCACAACCTGGATTTAGACTAGGGGATTATGGGGGGAGGGTGCCAAAACTTTGGCACGAGCCACATGTTGAACTGAATCACGAATGCTGGGGTCGTGGAGCAGACTGACGTCGACGTCGCGGTCAGCGTTCTGGTCGTTGGGCCGTCGAACACCGGGGGGCGCAAGTGCAGGTCATGATGAGGTTTCTAGTTTAAAAACGACTGAATACGTTTTTTTATATACCGCAAAAGCTTTGAAGTTTTGAACTGCTGCCTGGCGGAAATGGTCCAGTAAGGTTTCCGCTCTGCCGTTTGACGTAATGAAGCTACGATAAAGCGTTTTGTCTGCAGTTTTAACGCTCTGTTTCTCTGACTTTTGACTCATTTGACTCATACACCAGCCTCACAACAGCTCTCGGTTCGGTTCTTCACAAAATTCGCGCTACCATGGGTCCGAAAAAGGTTATGATAACAACCAACCGGAGAAAAGAGAGATCACAGCGCAACACCAGAGTGTTCCAATAATGCTTAAGGACTTTTTTTTCCTTGCCACCGTCGCCCCTTGGTTTGGCCCTGGATATTTATTAAGCTGCTTTGAGACAATGCTCTTTGAAAACCACGTTTGATTTGGCCCTGTCCAGGGCACGCTTTGCTTCCGTTTATGATTTCCACGGCCAGGCAGCGAACCCCTGTGACCCCTTTTGAGCATCATTGGTCAGGAGGGCTCCTGGTGGGCGTCCAGCAGCCACCTATCAGGATCTAATACCAAGATCTGTTATTCAAGTGATGAAATGTGCAGAGCCGTTAGGAACCCTGGGAGCAGCTTCTTCACCAACCCGGGTTTAATGGACGTGACGCATCTGGTCTGCATTTATAACATTCTTCCTTCTCTCTCTCTCTCTCTCTCTCTCTCTCTCTCTCTCTCTCTCTCTCTCTCTCTCTCTCTCTCTCTCTCTCTC
>JAUZST010012696.1:0-11325 GCA_034779995.1 Parotocinclus haroldoi
TACACACACACACACACACACACAGAAATCAAAGACAGTTTAGAGTAATTAATTAACTTAACATGCATGTCTTTGGACTGTGGGAGGCAACGGGAGCACCCGGAGTAAACCCACCCAGACACGGGGAGGACATGCAGACTCCACCCTATGAATTTTCAGCCTATACTTATTGTAACCATATAACTTTCTAGTAGGTAACGTTGCTGTTTATAAATTACTGTATATTTAGATTTGATAATCTAGGCAGTTGAGGTTTAATGACCTTGCTCAAGGACTCAGCTGTGGCATTTTGGTCAAGGATTTAAACTCCCAGCTTTCCTTGTAAAAGGCCATTGCATGAACCACTAATCCACTACTGCACTGATTAGCTTATAATTAGTTCTACTAATCTATTTTATAGGTGGATAGACTACTGGTTGTATTTAACATACCTGTGTTGATGTTTGTTATTTTATTGAGTATTTTTTGCATTATTCATTATTTATTTGCTTCCACAGAGACCCCTACCCAACCCTATAATGGACTGGTGTTCATTTCTTACACGTATTGCCCATATTATAAGCTAGTTTTATCATATAGACGCATTTCGCAGTTCTACATGTACAGGCTTTTGTCCATCTGTTGCTCTGCATACTTTGTTAACCCCCTTTCAGCATGGTCTACAGTGATAAGGACCCCCACACAGGGCTACTGCAGAGCCTGTATTATTGGGTGGTCAGTCATTCTCAGCATTCTAGTGACACCGACATGGTGGTGGTGTGTTAGTGTGTGCTTTGCTGAGAGAGGATCAGACAAAGCAGTGCTGCTGGATTGTGTGAACACTATATTCTCACTGTGCACTATATTAGACACATCTAAGCTAATGGTCCACTTTGTAGATGACAGTGATAGTGGCTCATATATTGTTAGTCATCTTCTAATTCTTCATCAGTGCTCACAGGATGTTACCTAAAGAACACTACTGGCTGGATATTTTTGGTTGGTGGACTATTTCTGTTCAACAGTGTTAAAAAAGCTGTTTCTGATCTACTCATGCCAGCATAAAACACACCAAGACACCACCAGCATGTTAGTGTCAATGCACTGCTAAGAATACAAAGAAGCTTGAGTGTACGTCCAGGGCTCTATGGAGTTTCACACATTGTCTCCCAAGCACAAAGCTATTTCTTCTTTAATTTGACTTTAATTTGAATTCCTTTTTGTTCATTCTGGTGTTCATTTTACATTTCATAAACCTCCTACAAAGATAGTTCATGATGAACAATTTTATTATTAGAAACCAAACAATAGTTAAGTTAACACCACCACCTCCTCTGCACTATCTCAGACTCCAGTCCCTGCTAGCACTGCTTTTTCCACAGTAAATACCATCACAGTCCATTCTAAGAACTTTTTCATAGCATGTTAATATCCAAAGCTTAAGCTTTTCAGTCTGAAATGGTGTCACTCCAGGCTATGGCTTGAATACTCTGTATGCATGCGCTTGCTTTCCATGCCACATATTTGGGAAAAAGGCAAAGATTTAGCTTTCACAATGCAACAAAGATGAAAATCAGCATTAGACAATGATAAAGGCTTTCAGAGGCACACATCCCCTCAGAGCCATTTATGAGCCATGGTTATGTAGGGCAGAAATGAGGCACAGGGCCAAGACGTGACAGTATCATTAATCTATCAGGGCTTAAATACAACTGAAAATGGACTTTTTAACACATCATGAGCATTTAGCATCATAACACTAAGAATATCATAAACTTAATCTTACGTTCATTTATGAGCGTTATCCTTGGTAAGGTAGCATGCCATTTCAGTCGTTGTCAAAATGCTAGTTGAGTTTTAAAGTGTGCTTGTGTCAGTATTACATCCAGCAGGTATTACAGAGTGACAAAATAACAACTTAAAATTTGACTGTGCGAAAACTAAGCCATTTCTTAACCATGTCCTGAAGCACTTTCAACTTCTCTGGGCTTAGAGGCATCTAGGATGGACCATCACGCAGTCGAAATATAGTATTCCAGAACATTTTTGGAGAAAATATAAACTGCTCACAAAATTTAGGGGACATTTTAAAAAGAAATATTTTCCAGGGACGCCCACGCATTTTTCAACAAAACAATCCAGATTACGAAGGCATGCATGAGGAAGTATTTGTACTGAACTGGCATTCCTGCAGTCCCGACCTATCCTCAGAAGAGCATGGGTGGAGAATTTTGAAATGTAACTATGGACGACCCCATCCAGTTATACATTTGTGTTTTCAGGATGAATGGAACAAACCAACACCTGAAACACTTCACAAATTGGTATCCTTGAACATCTTCAAATAGTGCATTAATTCATTCATTGACTTGTAGCGGACATATTAGTCTGGGTCACGGATAAGCACATGGCAGGAACAAACCTAGCTAGGGTTCGCATACACACACTTACACTTTGGAAACACCAATTTACCCAAGATTAGAATGTGGGAGGAAACTGGAATAAACAGTGAAAACTCACACAGACAGGGAGAACACAGGTGGAGCCTAGGGCTAGGATCGTACCACTACACCACCGTGCTGCCCTCTTTTGAGAGATCTGAGAAGAAATGGCAGCATTACTGTGGTAAATGCTTTACAGTTCAAACATTTTCGGAATTCGTAATGTGTTGCATATAAAAATGTATCAACAAATGCAATGTTGCCAAAACAAAATGTGACATATATAGTCTTTCTTATGCATACTTTGTCTTTTATTTAATTGCAGGCAGTATAAACCTGAGATATCTTTCATTATGACAAAACTTTTTTTATGATTTGGGGTCGCACAGCCTCCATATACGAAACCGTCAGTGATAGAGGAAACATTTTGTCCAAACGCAAAATAGACATCAAGAGTTATGCAAAATAAGGTAACTGACGTTAGTGAGCCTGATGCTGATAGGAGTGAGAACACAGGATGTTTTGTTCAACAGCAGACTATTTCAGTGGTTCGAATACTAAGTCCATATTATCCAATTGTAATCTCTTATATGTACTCCATATACAGTAGATTAAGGTTTGTGGACACCCCAACAAACTGCATTCAAAACATGGTTTTAACATGGAGTTTGGCCCCATATTTGCTGCTACAACAGCATTTGTTCTTATTGTTGTTTCAGTATGTTTTAGTACGACTGTGAGGATGGCTTCTGATGTTAAATAGTATTCCAGTATTCAGTATTCCAGTGTATTTTCAAGGTGCCTGATGGAGCTACGGTCACGTTAAGCTTGGGGTTAATCCCTGTGCAAGCCAGCCAAGTTCTCAATCGAAGTCGGCAAACCAAGCCTCTGTGGACTTTGTTTAAGGACAGCCAGTCAAAAAGTTGATGAATGAACAGGCTTGTAGGAAGCGGAAATCTATAAATCTGTCATATTGAGGTTCAGCGTAACACATTCTGATCAAATAATATAAAGCATACATAAAGCATATGTATGCTTTATATTATGAAGTTGGTACAAGTGATTGTTACTAAAATAACAGAGCTCAATTATTAGGAAGGGTGTACAAATTCTGTATATAGTAACTGAGTTTACTGATTAATGGTTGGAGTGGCAGTGTGGCACAAGCAGTTGTGTGGTTTCCACACAGCTCTAGAGGTTCCCAGATCGATTGTGAGCTTGGGCTTTCCCTGTGTGGAATTTACTTGACCTCCTGTACATTGTTTTTCAGTAACTCTAAATTGTGTCTGAATTCTACTGCTATAACCTCTCTCTTGTCATGAATAACCCTATAACTGATTTCGATTTTTTTTATGTTTCGTCTTACACAATTACCTCCTTTTTGACTACTTATTGATTTAAATTGTTTGCTTTATATTTCAATGTTTATCTGCATCCTAACCAGTAAGACCTTATTCGAAGAAATGTTATTTTGCTTCACACCTAAAAAAACTAAAACAAACCCAAATATCTGGTTACTGTGCAGTCTATTTTACCTGGGTAAATGCAAAAGTTGTTAAAACAATTATTATTTAAAGTCTTTGCTATAGAATCCAGAGAAAGAAAGTGAGTGGGCTGCACACACCTTTGGCCCTTTGGCTCAGCATGCCCTGTGCTGTCTGTAAGGCCAGTTAGAACAGTATTTAAAGGTAGGAGAGGAAATGACAGACAGATATTATAGTTGTCTTTACCTGAGGCATTAATCCACAATGCCCTCTGTAAATTCTGACTCAGAGAAAGCAGGAGTGCTCCTGTCAGACTGTTCCCCCAGCAACAGCCCAAGCAAACAGCTCTTCCAGAGAATGAATGTTATACATGCCACACCCATCCACCAGTCTGAGTAACCATACAAAACTCCAGACTGGGAGCCCTGCCCATTGAGAACACTAGAGATACTGACTGATGATAGCATAGGCTGGAGAAGGATAAGATGTGGGATTAGCTACAGATAGTAGGGATGACGAGAGTAGTTTAAGGCACAGTCCATACATCCGTAGCTGTAATTCAGGTCAACTAATGTTAGTCAGCCTGGTTCTACTGCACTAAAAGGTAAGAAACAAGAAGAAATGATTCGTCAATCCAGCTGTTAGTAGTCTCAAACTTCTAACCTATGTTTGCACTACAACAACCCCCACCCCTCACAATATCCCATTCATTTTCTTTCCTCCCATTTTTCCCCACAGGAAATCTAGCATCAGAATTCCAGACATTCCCAGAGGAATGCCTTTTCAAACGGTATTCTTTCCAAGTGCAGAGCAAGCCTCACAAACAAACGAAAAGGACGACGACAAGAAAACAAGTAAGAAAAAGACTGAGGTTAGCCCATTACTGTTTGAAAGATAATACTCATAAAATGACTTGATTTGCTCTATATAGAGCCAGAAAGTAGAAACGATCCACTGTGCAGATTCTGTTGTGCATCTCAGATGGCTTTAAGCTGGAGACCCTTGACCTCCTGTACTCGTCCCCTAGCAGTCATTTTCCATTACTCGCCACCCCCTTCCTTTCCAGAGTCACCCAAGAACATCTGTAACTGAACACAGTCAAGGTCAGAGCTAGGAATGCAAACAGTACAGACGCCCACTGTCAGACTCAGCCATTTATCTGCACTACAAAGCACAAAAATGTAAGCTTTCAAGTGCATTTTTATTTATTTTTCTTCCAGCAGCCAAACGTGTTAGCCAGAAACCAACATGATGAGACCGAAATCCAAACTGAGACATTTCACTGTGTCTAATAGATTACTAGATAGGAGGCATGGTTCTTTACAGGGGGGTGCACTTGCCTAACAATGAGAGCCAATCAGATGTATAACAGTGCACAAAGCGTGCATTTCAAATAATAACAATATACAGTAACTGTTGTGCAGAGCATACTGCGGTTTCAGATCACTGGGAAAACTCCAGCGGAACTAATCCCTTGTTTGCCAAAAACACAGCAGAGCCAACCCGTTGCCCAATCTTCTCTGTGGTATTAAATAGCAGTTTGTGGAGTAGTAAACACCCTGCTTATGTTATGTTTAATCTATCTTAAATGGTAGAACTGAAGTTATCCTCCAGCAAGACTCCGCAGAGTCTGCTCCGTGCCTTAATCGTACTGTAGAGTCTCTGATTTTTCTCTCCATTGTACTACAAACATTTCAGGACTTCCTTCCAGTCCTGACTTTCTGATGAAGGAAAATGTCCACCAGTGCCACATGGTTGTCACTAAGCGGCTTAAACTGTTTTTTTTTTTTTTTTTCATTTAATGAGAACCAGAAGTGAGGAAAAAACATAACTATAGTCATGAAGGGTGTCACAAGCAGTTCAGCTCGATCCTAACCTTGGATTCCACTGGGTGGAGCCTTTATTTAGGTCATTTAAAGCTAAGAACACAACACAGTGGGCCAATATTGGCACTGGGCAGAGTTTTCAGAAATAGTGCAGCAAAGTACTGTCATATCTACCAATAGTTTTATGTTAGTATCCTGAGTGAAGTATGTGTCAAATAAAGAATATCTTATCTCGTAAAAAGCATGTCAAAGTATGTTAAATTCAACAAACTATTTGGTGAGAGGTGCTAGAACCGTGCACATTTTCATAACAGCATTAATGCTTCCATATGACAGGAGGACTAAAATAATAAACTTATATTCATCACATCACTCCACCTGGGCCTCACACAGCTACGTCTGACCACAGTCACCACTTCCTGGCTGAAAGAGGGCACACAGACATGTTAGGCTGTCTGACATAATGAAACGATGAACAAATGCAAGAATCCAAGAGGTTACGTTGCATTGATTATATTATTAGCAACCAGGAGTCTGACCATTTTGGGAAGTCTTGTGGCTTACGTAACACAATAAAAAAAAACTCCCTTTTGAAATGACTGTTGACGGTCATGCCATGACGAGCACACTTGTGGCTGACTGATGTGGAAGTGAAATTCTCATACGTGTGTGGCCCTGTTTGGAAAGTCTTTGTCACACTTCCTCATGACAGAAAGCCTCCCATTATGAACATGGAAAAAAATGGCTGTTCAAGAGTCCCACTTTCAGTCACAAATGCTTTCATAGTCAAAAAAGCACATACTACAAGTGACACAATACTCATATTCGGATTACATTTTTCTGTGGAACACAGACTACCAGGTATAATACAATCACTTTATAGTAACAATGTTATCTATACACAACATTGCTAACCTGTGGTGATCTGGGTTGACAATTCCCAAAGGGTGTGCACTGTGGTATTGGTAAAAAACTCTTTTAAGATTATGTGTTACATACTGGATGTACAGGTACGCACTGTTTAACATCCATATTACACTCTGTGAGAACGGCACGATGGTTTGGTGGGTATCACCACCATCTCACTGCAAGAAGGTCCTGGGTCCAATTCCAGGGTTTAGCAACCTGGGTCTTCCCCATGACCGCATGAGTTAATCTGGGTACACTGGTTTCCTCCTACAATCCAAAAACCAAAGACGTGCAAAATTGGTATTGACTTGTGTGCATATACACTGCTCACAAAAATGAGTGCGTGTGTGTGTGTGTATGTATATATCTCCATTCTTGTGCATGTCTCGCTGAAACGGCCACATGACAATTCAAATAAACAAATCAATAAGTCTGTGACTTAGACTTTAGTACTGTACAATACAGTTCTCTTTTACAAATCTTGAAAAACGCAACGAGAAACAAACAAAGTAAAGTGGCACGCTAAAAACGCCTTGCAAGAGTGGAATGTAAATTTTGTTTAACCTTTCAAGAATGTGATTCTCTTTTCTGTTAAGATTTTTATTTCCTACTATACTTATATTGGCTGAATAAGAAAACAGCCATTGATGTTAAATGCCCAACACGCGTATAAAAAATATTAACGCGAAATATTTACCAACAACATTCCTTACTTTTCAATTTGTGGAGTGTCATAATCCTGGTCCTGGCTTCCAGCCAGGTTGAGCATTTCACAGACACCTAATCAATCATATCTAAAAAGCAGGGGGTGTTAGACAAGGGTGCCCCTCCGAACTCTGAGTAATGAACTGGTGCCCTATTGAGACCATAAGTTCCCCTTCACCATGTGAACTCGTGTACCAAACCAGGGTAAAGCATGGGAAACCAACAGCAAATTTACATACTATACTAATTTACATATTAAATGTATTAATTACACTTAATTAATCATACTACAAATGCAAATCAATCACACTATGACAGTAGCTGTATATAGAAATTAGAAAAAGAAAAGTTTCATATTCAGGTGACGAGACCATAACCAAGAAGAATGTCATGGCAAAGTCAGCTGAGACACCTTATGCAATACAAGGACCAAGAGGTAGTTGACACATTCAAGATGGTGGACGACAAGTAGGGCACTCGGTAACAAACAGCTGTGTCAGCAAGAGTTTGCCCTGTATAACAGTGGCTTCCCATCAACTTTCCCTATGTGAAGCAGTTTAGCAGCTGTGCGGAAACTGGGAAGGAAGAGTGACGTGCTCCATTTTCAGAGAGGAATACTTTGGAGGAATGCTTACTAAGCAAAAAAAAAAGAAACACCCACAGCAGCTATTCTATCCTAAAAACACAAAGACACAGATGATCAAATAAGCAGTAGCTTATCTAAGGTGCACGTATTTGCTCTTGAGAGTCAACAGACTGCTGGGCCAGTGACACAGTCAAACATTAAACAAATTGCAATCTTTACATTCCTATTCTTCAGATTCCAAAGTGCTAAGGACTGTCTCAGTTTGAAACCGTGTCGATGCAGTCCAGGGCCAAAATACAACCTTCCCTTTACTGTTTTCACACCATGTTTAGCCTCAGCAAGAGGATACAGACACATGACTGTGCTGCAGAGAGATACTATCATTTGGTTTGCTCAAACAGAAACTGTTCCTCCCCTATATATTGTACTCCAACACCTGAAAAGGTCTTGAAAACCCCCAATAAAGCAGAAACATGTCTCACACTTTCAAGCTTCCGCTAAGATTGAGAAAAGAAAAGTAAAATCTTTAAAATGACCACGTTTAATTATGTGTTACAATTAGTTTCTGTACATATTCTCTAAATGATTAAAGCAATGAGGACAAAATGAGTCATATGAAAGATTTCTCACCATTTAGAAGTAAAGACAGATGCAAGCATTACACTGGAAATTGAAACAATGCACATTCTGGAGACTGTAAGTGACTGTCCGAGAGACTAATATAAAACGAAGTGCAAAAAAAGAAAATATTGTTATGACAGCATTCAACTGCTTTTGAGCTCATTGTTTCAGGTTTCAGTGTAATAACACAGAAATCCCAGCGATCAGTTCTGATGACTGACAGTGAGTGAGTCAGTTTTTAAACCATTCAATGTAATCTACTTAAAACAAATTGGGACTGTGGTAGCCTAGCGGTTAAGGTACTGGACTCTGGACCAGGAGGTCCAGGGTTCAAATCCCGCCTCTGCCAAGCTGCCACAGTTGGGTCCTTGAGCAAGACCCTTAACCCACAACTGCTTGGATTTTAAGACTGTATCAATTGTAAGTCACTCTGGATAAGGGTGTCTGCTAATTGCCGTAAATGTAAATGAATTATCAATGACTTGCATATAATGACCTGTGGGCTCATGTACAGCTTGAGTAGAGGGTGATGCCTGTGACATCATGACATTGTATAGTTTAACTGTCACGCTATCTGCTATCATGTTCATAAGTAGCCTTCAACACATCAGTTTGTTTCTTAACGGCAGATGCTGGGAAAGTTCTGAAACATCTTGGGATAAATTGTCTCTTCATGTGATAACGGACTATCTGCAGGAGACAGACCCTCAGTTTTTTTTTTTGCACACAGATTCCAAAAACACAGAAAACAGACAAAGGGTTCAAAAGGGACAATAAGAAAGAAATATATAAAACCTACATCATTCAGAAAAAAATAGAGAATCTGCACTAAGTGAAATGAGAAAATGCACCAGGTGAAACAACAGCCAATTAAGTGAGGTGACCGCCATTCCCCCCGGCCATAGCTCACTGGAAATTAAGAAGCAAGCTCAACCCCATATTATTCAAAATGATAAATTATTCATTATACCGGTGCATTTTGACAATCCAAAAAAAAATGAAATTATCATTCAATATATCATATCATATACTGATCAGACAGACGTTTGTTAATTTTACTCCTCCGGATTTATTTCTCTTCCTAACTAAAGCAGTTCAGACCAAAGTGGGCGGTCATTAAGATTTGTAATTGGAGGTGAGCCATGTTAAACCTTCGTACAGTCCGTCGCCGGTGGTAGCGCACGATGGCTGCACGTACCAGTTGCGGTCTCTGATGCGTGTCAGTCCCAGCTTTTCCTGGATCTCGTGTGGCTTCATGGCGTCGGGCAGGTCCTGCTTGTTAGCAAAGATGAGGATGATGGCGTCCCGCATCTCGCGGTCGTTGATGATGCGGTGCAGCTCCTGCCGTGCCTCGTCAATCCGATCCCTGTCGGCGCAATCCACCACAAAAATTAAGCCCTGCGTTCCTGTATAGTAGTGGCGCCACAGTGGTCGGATCTTGTCCTGGCCACCCACGTCCCAAACGTTGAACTTAACGTTCTTGTAGGTCACCGTTTCCACGTTGAAGCCCACTGTGGGAATGGTAGTCACCGACTGGCCCAGTTTCAGTTTGTAAAGGATGGTGGTCTTGCCTGCTGCATCCAAGCCCAACATTAATATCCTCATCTCCTTGTTACCAAAAATCTTTGATATCACCTTCCCCATGATTTATAAAGTTCATAAATTTCTAGCCTCGCAGAAAACACCTTCAACATGCAATATAACTTGGACCTAAGAGCGCAGTCTTGCTAGTGGAAATAAATTTGATGTGAGGTGTTCAGCTGGCTAAGTCAACTGGAATGGGAAGCAAATCCTAAGCAGCTGTGTACTTTGAAGTTTCACAAGCCAGTGGGGCAGAACAGAAGACCTAAATTGCCAGATTTTGAGCCGTCACAAGGTGCATGTTTAGCACTTTCAGTTAAAAGTCCTCCTTAAAACAAATCGTTTCAATGTCAAAGCTGCAAAGGGGAAAACTTTTTGTTCTGCTCAATTGTATAACAATACTTCAGCTCAAGAACAGGTAAAGGTTTAAAACAGCTCGGTTTAACCCAGTCCTGTTGTCAGAAATCCGGCCTTAAGCAGCCTGAGCTACTGCTCACTTCCTCTCGTGTGAACGGAGCTTCTTCTCTCGGCTAACAGAAAGCTTTCAGATAAAAATCTTAACGGTATATCATTTTCTTTCGCGCTCCCTCTCTCATCGATAGCTCCGACCAGGCCGCTGTGCTTGGACTTTCAACGTGCTGTGTATGAGCTGCTCCCGCTGTCCCTCTGTGAGACACAAGAGCGAGGAAGGGATCAGTCAGCAGCCCCAGTACCGGAGCTCGATAGCCGCGCTAGCCAGCTAAGAGCTAAGCTAGCCGAACAGCCCGGGCTCGGTTAAAAAAACAACAAACTGGTGAAAAAAAATTGACAAGCCACGCGTAACGGGTTAATTCGCAAATTCACACAAATGTACGAACAAGAAACAAGTATGTATTACCTGTAGAATATGTTACCATTCTACACCCGTCTGGGGTCCGGTGCTACCCTCAGCAGCAGGCAGACGCCTTTCTAGCGCCGAATGAAAAACCGGAAAAGGTGTGGACCAAACTCTTCCGCCACTTCCTTATACCGCCCCAATTGAACTGAAATACCGTATTTACTTCATAGGAGCCCTACATAGGGAACGAGATCGTGCCGTTCAGTGACTTACTTTCTCGCTTTGGGTTTAACATAAAACCATTTGAGACTGCCTTCAGTTGTCAGAACATTTTGAGACAAAAACCTCCCCATATCACTCTGCTCACGCGCATTTC
>JAUZST010012697.1:0-64844 GCA_034779995.1 Parotocinclus haroldoi
ATATAGCTGATCCCGATAGTAAATAGTAAAAATCATCACATTTTAACATTTAGTAAAGAAGCCACCCTTAAATGATATGACATAAGCACATATGATGTAATGATAACAAAACATGAGAATTAATATGCAAGTAGCAATAGTTGAATGACCCAACGCACTATAAACCTTTAAGAAGGCAACTGGTACAACCAATAGTTATTCATAATATTCCAGTGTGAGTGCTAGCAGACAGAGGCTACAGCCAGGAACTTGCTTGCACTCCCAGCCAAATCAATATCTGCAAATAATAAATGAACGCCCAAGACCCTACAACAGCCAAGACCAGCCAAGTTCACAACTGATCAGGTAGGTCTGAACAGAGACAGACATCTTTAGCAGTTCATAATAGAAAGTTAATGATGCTCAAATAAGGATAAGGGCACCCTGAGAGACCTAATAGGCTTAGCTCTGACAATCTTGTACTTCCAATATTATTAAAAGAAGGCATGCAAAGCTAGACAAAGACTAGTACTGAGCCAACTGAGTGAGATCGTTTGATGAGGGAATCGTTTTGCTTTAGCAATGGTATAAAGGAACATATATAATTATTTCTCAGTCTCTAATAGAACCAGCCAGAACATACAGGACATTTGTATGCAGTATTAAAATAATGAAACAAACATACAGTGAACACTACAGTGGCAAGTTCTTAGTGTCACCTCTTCTTACGCTTGAGCAACATTAGCAAGTGACAGTTTCAACAGGATGCCAGTCAAAAAAGGTGCGTCAGGAATGGCTTTTAGGAAGGGTAACAGCCAAGAAATCACTTATTGAGAAAAGGAACAGAGTAAATAGGCCAAGATATTCTAATGCTCTTGAATACGCAGCGGAAAAAGAGTTAAAGTGACGCATGGTACCAATTTTTAATAGAATGTTATGTAAAATGTTAACATTATACCAACAAATCTAACGGAGGCCTAAGACTTTTGCACAGTACTACAGATCATGAAAAAAAATGACTGAAAAAGACTAAATTACAAACAAGTTTATACCATGTGCCAAACATTTCGACAATAAATTAGAACTATTATTATACTGACTATAACACTGATTTGCCTGTGATAAAGTCAGTGTGCGTCATTCAGTGTATGCACGTGAGCATGTTCCTCCAATTACAATGGTACAGCCTAAACTGGAGTGGACTCTAAACACAGCATTACACTCACCTGCTTACAGCAGCCCTCCAATTCTTTAGTAACATCAAGGCACCAAAACGACAGGACAAAGTTCCATTATTACACTTCTAGGATCCATTAGTTTCTTTGTATTTAGTTTGGACAAAAAAATCCACCATGTGTGTCCTCTAAAGCAAAAGCCACAGGGAGGAGGAGAAAAATACTGAAAAATCAAGTGTAGGCATGGAGCCGTATACAGCCACGTTTGAGCCCATCTACGTGTGTGACTATCCGGGAGTACGCTACAAAATGAAAGAAGGCGAGAAGTACCAGCCAGTTCCTCATAATGCGTTTGTTAGCTTGTCCGATCTATGGCAATCAGCACCATCCCTGGGGTTTGAAAGACACGAGAGGTGGGCAAACAGGGGAAGCAAAAGCTGAGGAAAGATCAATACAGCACCGTGAAACAAGAAGTGCAGGCTATTTACTTTTCATTGATCCGACGCTGGAGGAAAAACACCTCAGACTGCTGTTAAATTGTGGGAATAAGTCTTCTGAGCTGGCAGAGCTTATGGCCCGCTCCTACGGCTGCTAGGGTCAAAAAGCATATTCAAATAAACAAAAAAGCCAACAAAACCTGAACCGTGAACTGGTAATGAGCATATGTTTGTATTATTGTTACATCAAACAACAGTTTCTCCCCAAACTAACCAAACCAAGACCAATGTTCTATAGTATGGATTACTTAATACCTGAACTTGAAAGTATTAGTTTTGATAACTGCCATCTGCAAATCTACAAACTGCAGGTAGGTTATACTGGCTTACAAAGCCTTAAACACTTTAGCTGAACAGGTAGAACTTCCAGTAATTGCAGTATTTACAGTAAGGCACTCGCCACACATTTCCTTCTACAAAATACAAGCCTAACATCTGCAGTTGCCTCATTATCTAATCAAAACACCAAACACACTGATTGCTTACTGCTTCCCAGATGAGGCCCCTGATTACCAATAACCTCATCCTGACCAGCTGAAGCCAGCAGGTGTAATGGATCTTCCAAGTTTTTGGAATATCTACCATTAACCAAAATATACAACAATGGCAAGTCAGAATGGGAGTAAAATAGCGTCATGCTCGTAACTGTGTTCTTAAGCTCAACAGAACCTTTTGTAAACATCATAAACCAACACTCAGAGACTCTGAAGCCATTTAAAGTAAACGCTTCAAAAGTAATGTGACACAAGCAATTATTCACGCTTAATTCCATCACCATTCATCCCCCATTTTTTGTGAGCCATACATATACAAGCATATTTATGATTATATAGTCATGTTTTCAATTACTATATAAGGAGGGCACCCTTGGGATCCAGGGGTCACCCACTCAGGCCTATACAACTGTCCATTTCTGCTGCCTTTAATACAAACATTGATGTGTTATTTTTGACCCAAATCAAAATACCCAATGAGCCACAATGTAATTTTTTATATTACAAAACAAATTACATTATTGTTACATTACCCTGTAAACACAGAACCTGGTCTGATATTGCTTTATTTCCTAGTAACAATGCAGATGATTCAGAAAAAGAAATCCATTTGAAGAATTTATTTACATAGGCACAATAACACAAATCCAAATATTCAAACTCAACAGTCCAAAGGCAGGAGATCCAAACAACCAAAACATAACAAACAAAAACAGGATTAAGCCCGCAACCACCACGATTATACACACAGTCTGTGACTCAGAGAATTGTGACCTCACAAAAGGTTAAACAAAGACAAACCAAGGCTCTGGAATCACAAAACAATGTGAACATAAAAAGGAAACCAAAAATGTAACATGGGAAGCCAATAGGTTCAAAACCAGGTGTGAACAGCTTTTTAGTGGCTCAATGATACACGATGACTCCAGGCTCTAGCCCAAAAAACGGACTGAGCCCCTGTTTTCACACCCGAGTCCCTTTACATGGACACCTTTACCTCTTTTCAGGCATGTACAGGGTGAGGGTAATTGGGTTGTTCAGTTGGTGTCTCCCTCGAACACAACCAATCTAGTTTGCATGTGCCCAGCCAGAATGCACCCTTGGGTCCCCACAGCAGTGATCTAGCATATTAGACTGACTACATTACTGTACATATTGTAGACTCAATATACCACTAAAAGATTTAGCTGTTTGGTGCAAAATCTTGCAAAGAAAATATGTAATAGATTGTGATATTTTATGATATACTATTTTATTCCAACAACTACACAGTGAGAGGACTTAAAAACAAGCAAATTGGCTATTAAAGAACAGGTCATCTGCTATGTGAGAGTGACCACTTGATCAGAAAAGAAGAGATTCATTTTCCTTTTAACTTCAGAGCCCAAAACAAAACACACACACACACACACACACACACACACACACACACACACACACACACACACACACACACACAAACTATATATATATAAGCAATAATATTTGAATATTTTAGAAACAACCCCCCAAAACATACGCCCGCACGCACACACGTGCGCACACACACACACACACACACACATATATATACGTGTGTGTGTGTATATATACACAAAAGTCTTTAGGCCTCTTTTAAAGACTAAGTTCTTCGACAAAGAATGCCAAGAACAGACAAATACAACAATACAGATAACGATTATTATTTAAGCAAAGTCAGAGATTCTCAGAGATGTCAAGAGCACCAAATTACTTTTTTAAGTATGCTTTCATCTGAGAGGAGAACAATATTAATGGATGAAGGTTGTGGTAGTAATACCAGCAATATTTAAAATTACTTTCACCCCTGGATGTTACTCAAAAGACAGTAATCTGCAAACTATGTCAGAAATTGGCTGCTATTAAAGACAGCTTAACTAGGGCTGCGCAAAAAAAAAAAAAGCAACACACAACAACTTATTTTCGTGAGATAATACATAGAGTTTCAGCTCAAATATTTCTTTGAAGGAAGAATTCTAAATAGGGTGTAAACTACAGTCTCTGCCCCGTAGATGTAGCAGTACAGTGTTTTGTCCACTGTATTATGAATTTGATGTGACATATTACAATGACTCAGATTACACCATAACTTGTATTTAAGGCTGTTTTTTTAGTGAACTCTTGTGGAATATTGAAATATATCACAATATGCATAGTACAGAATCATAACGTGACCTATGCATGTCAGATTTCCAATACCACCCCTATTAACAACTGACTTTCTACATATCAATTAAATATCACCATCTGTGAACTAACCTTCATGCAAAATATGAAGAACATGATAAACTTCGGCAGTCCATGATACCCGCACTAAAACATACTCAGCAAACCTTAGCAGAATCATTCAACAAAAAACGGAGACAAGAAGACATGAAATCTTTTTAGACAAAATCCCATAAATTACATATATTTTTTTTCAGTATTACACACCCCTAGCGCTAACCTCTTTCCACTTTCAAAAATACCCACTGTACAAATGTAAATGACAGAACTGAAGTGTGGAAAAATGGAGCGTCCTCTGGGTTTTTCTTTTACATCACAACGGCGGAAAGGTACATTTGAGACTTTTACCCAGGGAAGTGATGTGCCATTTTGCAAAAACATTTCTTATAAAATGCCACATAAATGTCTGGAAGATTCATCAAATGAATGCCTTCTAGGTATTTTTTTAATCAAATTTCTTCTTTATTCAAGTGTAAACGTGCCAGAAGTATTGCAGCAGCACCAACACTGAAATCCTTCTAATGACTCCCAAAAGGCTTTTCTCTTCCTCACTCTCACACACCCTCTCATCCCTTCTAATTAACCCACTCTAATCGCTTAGATTACATTAGCTTTGAGCTGCCTCACACCCTCTGCCGGACTCACACATGCTAAACAATGAACCCTGTCTTGCTTTACAAATCCCCCCTTCAGCAAGACACAATTATGAATTCAAACACGCCTTATTCAAACTCTCTCAACCAGCACACCTCCTCTCCCATGACAAACGGCTGTAATGAGGAGCAGGAATGGGACCACACAGCAAGAGGTCTGACTACAGAGCTTAGGGGCCACTCAGAAAGCCAACGGTTCAATTTAGGTGTTGAAGTGGCAAGGCTAGAAGGGCCGAAGATCGCACCATCCTTAACCTTACAAATAGCTTTTCCAGTGGAATTTTAATTACTCCAGGCTAGAGAAAGCACCAGCAGGAATGGTTTAGTTTTTCAAAAGTTAAAAAACAATCAATTGTAGGTGTGATTTATCAATTAAGAATGGCAATTATATAGATTTATAGAAAAAACTTATAAGTGTGGGATCCTTGTAGCTCTGTTAGGCATCTGGGGAAAATCTAACTGCCATATTTTCTGTCCCTTGTGTCCTAGAGGGGTCTGCTAACATTTGATTGATATGTTTCTTCCAGGATAACAACACTCTCATAAATGTAACATGAGGGGTAAGTGAAAGATCTGAGTATGAAACATTTGATATCGCCAAATCTGAATTTGAACCTATGGGAGACCATTTTAAACATTGCACAACCACCAGAAGTAGGAATGAAGGAAAACTAAAACACATGGAATATAAATGGAATACCTACAAAGGCACACTAATGGGGTTATATTGGCTAGACCTGTAAATAAGTCGCTTTGTTACTTTAATTTGTCACCTATCTGCATATTTATATTGCTAGGAAGTTTAAAATGACCCATGTTGTCCTGGTCAGGGCTGTTGTGTGTCTGGAGTACTGAGAAATCCCCAGAGATTTTAGGAACTAGCAGTTATTTTATTACGTTGAGTTATTATAGTAAAGCATTACATTCATACAATAAAAAAAGTTATCTTGTTACATTTAGTCTAGAAGAAAAAGGGTTAATAATTTGGCCAGGCTAAGCACTCTGATAGGTTGGGACGTAAAAGATAGCAAACTCGGCTTTGTTATGCCATATTCTTTACCACTGATATTCAATCCAATCTTGGTCAACTTTAGCACATCTTAGAATTTTCACCCGGTTCCCAATATGAAAAAGTGTTTTTATGGCTCGTACCCTTCCAACAGGACCATTCTTGATCAAAATTTGGACTGTAGAAGGATCAACTTGATGAAACATCCAGATATAACTGCCTAATGCAGCTATTGCTCAAGTGTAAGGCGAAGTCACACTAAATACTTGCCTTTGTAGCCTGGATAATCTGTTTTTTTTTCTTTTTTTTCAGTTTTTTACAGTTGCCTTTTAATGATTTCCAGTATTTTCTGGTTTTATTCCTAATATAAATACATATATTATATTATTATTCTTATATTATAGCATTATTATCCAGTCTAGTAGTAGAATTGTGGCCTAATATTTTTGCACAGTACTGTATGTCACAGAAACAAGACAGGATGATCTTGATCTTAATAACATAAATGCTCAAACCATTATGGTGAGTGCCCAGTTATCAAAGCTGGCATCTTTAGGTTTTATGTATTGGAGAAACTGAAGCTGATGATGAAGCTGATTTTAAGTGGAATGCCAAAGATGTTATTGTTAGGATGTTAGGAGTAGTTTGTTTAAAGCTGTTAATTGATTTTTGTTTTGCTTACTAATCTCCCGTTTGTCAGTTTGTTTTAAATGTTTAGGTGAAGTAAAACATTTTCTGTTCTGCCGGAATAGCGAGACATGTCATTTCTGTAATGACTGAATCGTTTTACTTCAGATGAAAATCATTTGCATTGATCTGTGCGAATTAAAAAAGCAAAACCACGGGCTGCATCAACACAAACAGTCTATTTTACATTTTAGCATCAATTTAAGAAGTACAAAGTACTCGACTCATTTATATATTTCTAGCATTTATGCACCAAACTTAAGGCCACCACTGGGTCACCACTGGTCTGGAGTCTATTCTGTCAAAACTGACTGCAAAGCAGAAATACACAGAATGCCGGTCAATCTCAGAAAACACGCCCACGCCTAGCAAAATATGGTGCCAGTAAACAAGTAATGTGCCGTGCCACCCACCAACAGTACATAAAACGGTAATATTATGGGTCGTGTGACTAAAATAAAATGCTGCAATTTTAGTAAGCTATCCTGGAATAAAGCTTTGTGAAAACTGATTGAACAAATTTAAATAGCCACACCCATATTATCCTCTATATTCAGTAACACAGCAGGCTGTCTTCCCATGAAAGTAATTTTACCATGGCATCCATAAAACTGTTACAACCAATAGGATTATAAATAAGTCACTCAAACATCCTTTTTTTAAATCAGAGGATATTTTTCAACCAGTGAGTAAGGTAATCTGTAGATCATAATAAGAGTAGATAGAGGAAGAAAGGGGGAAAAGGGGGTAATTTCTTCAGCATGCCTCTAAATTGGTACATTTGTAGTGAAAAGGACATTCTCATGTTTCTTTGTCCGAACAAGTAATTTCACCCCTCTCCCTCGCCGGTGCAGCTTGCCGTGGCAGCAATTTCTGCAACACAGGCCGCTCTCTTTTCTATTTCAATAGGACAGCTCATTTGCTAGACCTGGAGCTGAACTGCTGACTGAGTGTTTTATACTCTTAGCGAGAGTGAGTGGGAGAGTGAGAGAAAACGAGAGATCCAGGTGGTAGCAGAGGGACAGATAAAGGGAAATATTTGAAGCATTAAAACACAGATCATTCAATTAATGTTTTTACAAAAATAAATGGTTACACTAACATGAATAAAACAATCAGCTTGACTCTTCAAACCTTCTGCTTAAACTCTGGAGTTGAGTGGAGTTACCCACCGAGAGAGAGAGAGAGAGAGTGACAGAGAGCGAGACAGAGAGCGAGACAGAGAGCGAGTGAAAGAGTAATGATGGGTGTTGGGAACTAGACTGGTCTCATTACCAGTAAGCCCCTTGTTTTCAGGTAGCCCTGAAAAAGCAGGTGTAGCACACTTGTGCAGAGATGTTAATTTCTGTGAGCGGTCCACTCTTGTGATTAAATTCAGCCTTTTAAAGAAGGTCTGGAGCTGGCAAAGTGCCCGAGGACAAGTCCTTGGTTGAAGAAAGGAATTGGGCAAACATACTTGAACACGCATTCGCATGCAAGCACACACATGCTAAACCCACTTTATACCGTGCATAAACCCCCAACAGCACCCCATAAGTCTCTTCAAGGACGTATCTCTGGCCTTGGTTAACAAGTGGGCTGTTCAATTAGCCTGTTCATCAAAATAATGACAGATGCCCCCCCCCCCCAACGCGGACTCGCCACCATTCTTAAGAGACAAATAGCCTGCACAGTCAACATCCCTGCTTCCTTGTAATCCTCAACATCCCCTTTCAATCAATATAATTCAATCTAATCAAAGTGATTCCCAAAGACTACTGTAACTGATTTGTTAACTTCACCACACAGCTACAGATCATCACGGGTAAAGCCAGGTATTGCAACAGTCACCCCTTCCTTTCAACTAATTAGCCTAATGTTAATTTACAAGACACTTGAAAATGTCAGCACATTGCCCGATTTAGTGTAAACCTAAATTCCATTACCAAGCAGGCATTAATTGCTCGACGAGCTAGGGCCGATCTCTCCCAAGGGCTCCATCCGTTACCCTCCCGCTCCGTCATCTCGCTAACTGTTCTGTCTAGACCAACTTGGCGGCTCATAATCCACCACAGGGATCAATAAACGGCACATAATTCAGGGCTAATAATGAGCTTTCACTTTCACGCAAATGGTCAGCCACTCTAAAGGAATGGCGGGTGTAAAATGATAATGTAATTATTAAAAGGACAGATAAAATCAGGAGGCACTTTGGTGCGCTGAGTGGACCAGCCTAAGCTCAATTAGCGGTACTTTAAGTTATTGTTATTCCAAAGCACAGCGAGCGAGGAGGAATTTAATATAGCCAGTGTTGAAAGTAATAGCATGACGTGACTTGCCGTGTTATTGATGGTATGTATAGGACTGGACATTAGTTAATAGCGAAGATTCAGGCACGCTTATTAGATTCAATAAAGCAGCAAATAAACAGTTTTTTTTATTAATGTATTTAGATAATTAAATCAAAGTGGTGTTGCTGCAAATCTTCGAAAATCTGAGTACAAAGTCTAGCGTTGTAATTAAGACCAAGACTGGAAGTGGCCAAAACTGAAACCAGATTTTTTTCTCATCATCATACAAGAATAAGTTTTCATAAAAGACAAGATTAGTTTGTAATTCACTTTACATTCATTATATATTATATAGGCTATATTAATACATATTAGTATATATCATTATTATAATTAATTTAATAAAAAAATTATGTTTCAAAAGAACTTTTGCATGCAAATGATTGTTTCCCTTCTTCTCTCAATCAGAATCACCACAAAATCACATGAATATAACCATAACACCCATTCTACCCATTTTATTGTTAAACATGAAAACAACAATAATAATAATAATCATCATAATAATCATCATAATAATAATAAATCCAGATTTTGTGGACATGATTAAGTAATGTGTTTGGTGATTGGGCACTAAACAAGAAGAGCAGTTCACCTCAATCTGAGTGCAGATTTTATTCTGTTCGATTAATTATAGAACAAAGTTCAGTTCATAATTAATGTTACCTCAGAAAGACGCACTGGATTTGGCCGGTCTTGACAACAATTTACAAGTCCACCAATGGGTTTGAGACTGAGGCCATTAGTTTACGGTCTTGAGAGTAGACTTCAGATTTACACTACTAACTACATTATCGTAAAAATACAAGCCTGTCAGTTTTCAAATACAGGTATTTTAGGTTATGTTAATCATAGTTAAGTGGTAGCCACCATCAATATATGTTATACAGACAAAGGTTTGTGGACACAAAAAAATACCTAAGAAAATACATGGGAATTAGTATGGGGTTTGTCTCAACATTATCTGCTGCAACAGCTTTTGTTCTTCTAAAATGGTTTTCCGTGCAATTTTGGAACAGGACTGTGTGGTCGGCTTTCCAATGCATTTTTAAACATGTTTAATGGAGTCGAGGTCAAAATTCTGTGTAAGCCTGCCACGTCTCAGTCAAAGTTGGCGAATGAGTTCTCTATCGGCTTTGTTTTAGGACAGCATGGTGTTTATACTGAAAATAGAGGCTGAACTGAAATAGCCAATGGGCTATAACATTAACATTGGGCTTCCATAAACTTTATTTGCCTGTGGATCAATTTCTGATAGAGAATACAGTTGCATCCAGTTTTCCTGTGTTTCAAATGTTTCTTTGCTTAATTTGAAATGATACTACGGATGTATAGTAAAGCTGGTTAATCACGGGTAAGACACCTGTCGAGTAGTGAAGGAGCTTTAATGAGCTAAAGCTCAAGCAGAACTATCTGGGCCTGTTATCTACTGGGCCGTGCCACATCTGTCCAGTTCAGCATTTTTCTTTGTTGGTGCTGTAGTCAAAGAAGTTAGTAATTAATGCACAGATTATGGGTGGCATGGCAACAATAACTATCTGGGGGATCATTTAAAGCTTTTGGGGAACTCTACTGACTTTCAGGCACATGCAGATTTAAGGCATACTCACACTTTTGTTATACTGTGCCTGAGCATGATTTTTGTGTCTTTTTCCGAGTCACTTTGGGTGCTCCGGTACAGAGCCCTGTCATACATTTACTGCTCAGAAAAAAATTCATTTTGAAATATCCTCTAGTTTTTGTGAGCAGTGTATATTGATTAAGCAGGACTGCAATTTTTGGAAACTAGTGCTGCAGTACAAGAGTTTTACGGAGGCAGGTGGCAGTGTGTTCCGTATTTAGGCACGAGCACAGTAAAACATGTCTGAGCTCAAATCCCCAAGCAGGCCTGAGCAGAGTTCAGCAACCAAGCACAGTATGGAGTGATCACAGCAGACAAATGTACAGATCACTTAATGTTAACAAACAGTTAATGAGAAAGACCAGAAGTGAAAACACCTTAGATTACAATGTTAGAGTAAGGGTTAGGTGCTCTGGTGGATTTCCAATTGTTCAATGAAGTGAACAACATTGACTGTGATGCTCTGGGTCCTGGCACTCATGTAAATATTACTTTGGCATGCTTGTCCAATGCTTCATCTCATCAAGCATCAGTGGAATGTGCTAGACCAGCAAGTCAGATCGGAGCCACCTCACAGCTTGCAGGACGCAAAGGAATTGGAGCTAATGTTTGCAGTTTGCCATCTTTTCAGCAACTTCCCTCTTTTTGAAGCCAAACCACCTGCACAAAATCACGGATGTGCCAATTAACTGAACCTATGTAGACTGTGAGTCTGCTGATGTCTATGTTGTCTCCTGATGCAGCTTGTTCACTCATTTATAGCCCGTCATTCAGTTTAAGGTAGAATGCTAAGATGATTTGAGACACTAGCACACTATGTACTATGGTCTGTCTGACCTGGCTGCATGACTTTGTGAATATTTGAACTCTTAAGATGTTTTTGTCTGTTGTGTGCAATGTGAATGTCAGCTTGCACATTGTTAAAAACAGAATTATCATTATCGTTTAAAAATGTGTATCTTTTTCCCACAAAAATTACAAAGTATAATATTTTTTTACTTATTTGCTTTCACTTTTATTACTTTTAAAGCTGTATAACAATGTTTATTACTTCTTAACATTGGAGGTCAAAAGTCTTTGGCCCTACATTTTTTAGTATATTCTTCTTGCTGATTATTTACGTATTTGTGGTCACAGTGCTTAGTAATATGACTAATTACTGTCATATACAGACTGTAAGCACCACAGATCAGGCACTATTTGGGTGTTGAATCACCCTCAGCATTGCAGCGACACGGATGTGATACTGGTGTCACTCAGTGTCACTACTGGACTCAATTTTCATCTACAAGTTGAAGCAATAAGGTGAAAGTCTCTAATAATGTGTACAGTGAGTGAAGAGAGTTTGAAATTCCAGCAACAATGCTGTGTCTGATTCAAACGTACCTGCTCAACTCCCCAACGTGTCACTACCACGTCAATGTCACTGCAGCGCTGAGAACGATCCACTACCCAAACAGTATCTGATCTGTGTGTGTAGAGATAAAGATTTTCTACAGTCTCTAATTGTAGAACTACAAAGTGCAGTGACCAGTAAAACGGAACTTCTAAACAGATCAATACATTAGGACATTGAAAAATATAGAGTTCCCCAAGACTTTTGTACAGTATTGTATACATAGAACATTCAAATGTCTTCACAAATCACAGTCACTTTAAGAGCGCTGGGTGTAGAGCACAGTCTGACCCCCAGCCCTTCCACCAAATGACTCCTCTTTGATTACGTGCATCCTTGAACTCCGAACCAAATGAAGATGAACTTCAGATATTTTAAGACGCACTCAGGCAAATCAGGAGATTCACGCTTGGCTTGTGCCTGCGGTTTATCTGCCGCTGACATTTGCTTGCGAGGCCCCAACAGCGGCATGATTACTCAATTTATTCATCAAACAAAAAGGCCTGCCCCTTGTGGGGAGCCAGCATGAGTAAGGTTGCAGGCCTTGCGGTGACATTTGAATTTAGGGATCAGCACCCATTTGCGCTAGCACAAACTGAAATTAGTGCAGTCTTAACTAGGAAAGAAAGAGGAAAAGAAAATAATGAACATTGTGTCATTTGACCTGTGAGGAGAGAAAACACGGACGCAGTCGCGTTTTCCATCAGGCTGCTTCTTCCTAAAAGACGTTAAGTGTAGTCAGAATGTCACCCATTCTGCAGAGGACTGGCATTTGAAGTGGATTCCACAGATTTCCCTTAAGCCAGAGTGCTAGCAGCAGATTGGTCGACGGATCTGAGACTTGTCTGTTGGAAAGAGCATCAGACAGCGGCGGAGAAAAAGGACATGGTGCACCCCACATCACTCAAAAGCAGCAAGGACAGCTCATTTTCGGCTCAGCCGACTATGTCTATGCCAGCAGGGTTTCAAAGTGCAGCGTCGTGCTCTCAGGCCTCTCCAGCGTCTGATTCGCAGGCTGCCAGAGGCCATGATTGAAGCTCTTCTCTAAACCCGGTAGTCTGACAGGATAATGGGACATCTGGAACAGATGTTTACTCCCCCATTTGTTAAATGGTGTCAGTTATGGGTGAATTATTATGCTAATTAAAACAAGACACACCCACAGTTTTAATAGACTCGGCTTCCAATTAAAAGTTTTGAATTTATTAAAACTTAAGGATAAGAGAGGTACTTCAGTGAAGACGTACGTTAAAGTTTCGAAGAAACTTCTAAGAACGTGAACAACTCCTGCGCTCTTAAACTCCCAATTAAAAGTTATTTTACTGGTTGCTGCAGTCGTCGCTCTTAGTTTGACACTGCTAACCAACGTATAATCAAACGCCTGTCAATGAAAGTCAACACAGATGGATGGGAAACGCAAGTGCAGACTCGGAGATCCTACCCAATAATGAGCCTCACATGATGCAAGTGTTCCCAAAGTCCCCCACCATTCCCCATGTTTAAGCCATAATCAACACCCAGCTATCTGCAAGCCTGCAATTAGCATAATTGCTGAACGTTACATGCTTACCATAAAGTACGTCTTTGCCCACCATTTCTCTCTCATTGTGATGAAGTTTGGGAAGGCGACCCCTTGATAGGACGTACGTTTTAGGGAGCTTTAATAAGCGGATTAGCTAACAATAAGCCGCGCTGATGTCCAGGTGCAGGGTTCAGAGGGCACGCAGCCTTGCTTTTATGTGACACAAATAGTTTTGAAACACCTGGAGGAACGGCAGCAGTTTAAACGCGTGAGTGAATGGGCACGACACTGGAGCTTCTTCCAGCTGCTCCAAAATAGCATAAATTGGACTCGATTAGAATTAATAGCCTTCGGAGGATTCCGATTTACATATAAAATCCAGCAGACATCTGTTATAAAGTCAGGACTCACAAACGTGAAGTTGAAACCAATTCTAACACAAAGCAAATCTGATTTGAATGAGTTGAATTTATTATGTGTGATTCTCTCGAAACGATTAAGACAACGAATACAATCAAATTTTAATACAATAATCAATTATAAGTAGTAATCTGTACCCTTCTTCCATCCACACACTACTGAGCTAATGTTTACATCTACACACCCACAACAGTTGGCAATAGTTGCAAAGTGCTAAAAAAGAAAGAAAACTTAATTGTAGTTAATTTTCTTTAACTCTGCATCAGCAATACTAGATTGCTCATAACTATACTATACTATGTGAATGTGCAAGGAATCTGGATTACCCGGAGTAAACCCACTCGGACATGGAGTAGACATGAAAAGTCCATACAAAGGGACTCTGAATGGAGCCCTGAGGTGACAACGCTTACCACTTGCACCAGCCAGAAGAAGAAGCAGTAATTATAATAGTAAAAGTGATGAGAATTGTGGCACCAAAGGTAACTGATCACATCACAGACCAAAAAAGCTGGAAATTTTTGCTGTTGGCTGTCAGAAGTTTGGTATGTTCTCCTCAAGTCCATTTAGGTTTACAGCCGGTATTCTAGTTTCCTAAGCATAATAATAAATTGTCTACTAGAGACTGCCCCAAATGGGTGAGTGAGTGAATAAGACAGGCATGTGGTGCATAAAAAACCCGCAAAAATACAAAAAACAGCTTCCATGGGCTACAGTAGTAACCTGTATTGTAGTACACTGCAGATAAAATTAGGAGACATTTCCCTAATTGTTGTGAACAGCATATTTAGTGTGGCCTTCCTTTACATATAAGCAACAGCAGCTTCATCTAAATGCCAAGTGGACACTTGACAAGTCTGAAGAAGCTTGTCCAGGAATGGGTTTTTTGGAAGGGGAAAAGGTGTAAAGGCTAAGATATGGTAAAGCTCACAAAGATTGCAATGCAGATCAGTGGAAAAGAATATTACGGAGCGACAAATCCAAGTTTGACATTTTTGGGTAGGCTCAGATTTTTTTGCATAGTTCTGTATATTACAAGACACAATCCAAGCAACTGAAAATTTGAATTTGTTTTTAAAAAGGTTCAGCCTTTTGGTTAGTAGTCCAGACTGCGAAAAACGCAGGTCCAGGCAGCAGCAAAAATCGTAGTGGAGAATTATCAAAATTCTTGGCATGCGACACAATAATCTATCCCCACCAAAAGATATTTCCAAATATGTCTTGCCTTTTTTATCTGTACTCAGTGAAAAATGAAATATGCAAAGTGGCAGCTTTCAAACTTGTATTTAATTTTATCACGTCATGGGTTCGGGACTAGGGCACTATTGCTTGAAGTATAAATTGGATAATTCAATTAAAGTGCTGTGCAATAACGGCTGGAGGACGATCCTAACCCAGGTTTGAACCTCATCTCTCCCCATGTATCTCTGGGCCTCCCTGACAAATGGCTGCCAGCATAGGTCAATAACTCCTTCTCCTTTTACAGGATGGCTGAATTAACCAGCTTGCCCTCTTTATTTCGGTCCACCTTATTTCCTCAGGGAGTCCGTTTGCAGCCGCTGATTAGCCGCCAACGCCCTTCTTATCGTATATAAAATAAACAGTTTTAGTTAATGACAGAGTTGCTGTGTTTGTGCTGTTATGGGTAATGTAGTTCAAAGTAAAGAGAAGGATGGACTGTTTGTTTGCCAAGTCCATCAAATAAGACACAACTTGACAGCTGGATAACACTTGTGAATGGCTTTGTAAAATAAAGCAACTCAAGCTAAAAGCTTGAAGGTCGTTTTATGCCGGAATGTCAGGGATATTTATAAGACAGCCTGTCATATGGGTCAGGGCAGCATTTCAATGTTTAATTTTTCACAATTTATCCTCTGATATTAAGCTAACTGAAGGTTATTTAGAATGAGACTGTACTAAGTATGCTAATTTAACTGTTCATCAGAGTATAAGTGGGATATAAATAGGCTTTTATATTTCTCCAGAGCAGTCCAATATTTAGTAATAAATAAAAAGTACAAACTATGTCCATATACGAATTATACACTTAATTTCTTCACAGTTACAGTCTTGCATAAATTGAGTAAATAAGGGGTAAAGCATTCTTATTATTATTTAAAAGGCTTAATGAATATAAAGTCTAATGTAGTTTTGGTGAGATACTAGTACAAAAATGATGAATAATTGTTTTACTGCACCCAATATATCTTTTTTTTTTTGGTTACTGAAATTACATTACTTAATAAATACTCGGCCACTCAAGGAAAAGACTGCAATTTAAAGATAATAATCGAAATAATGAAGTTATATCAAACAGGTGATGTTATCAGGTGCTTGTAATCATTATTTGGTACAAAAGCATCATCAACAAAAGGCTAAGTTGAGGATCAAAGATGGGCAGAGGCTCTCCAGTTTGTCAACAAGTGTGTGAGGAAATTCTTGAAAGGCATGTTTTTACCCTTACAGTACATGATATCATTAAATTCAAGTAATCTGGATGAATTTCAGTGTGTAAAAGGGCAAATGACACAAGATTAATTCGAAAACTTTGCCACTGCATTAAGAACCAGCATTTTTCAGGCACTGATATTACCACATGGGAATGGGACTACTTTGGCAAGCATTTGTCAAGCAATACAATACAGAGTAACATTCATAAACGACTTAAAACATTACTATGCAAAAAGAAGCATCTTAATCACGACAAGAAGCAGCGTCGACTTCTCTGGGTTCTGAGGTTCATAGGATGGACAATCACACTGTGGAATCTAGAAAACAGGTGGAAACCAGCAAACTGGTAGACTAGGACTGAACACTAGAGACACTGATATAGCCAGAGCACAGTTCCATCTCAAGCAACAGTTGAATAGTCACATGCATAGGGTGGGAAATTCCAATCAAGTAAGAACCAAAAACATATCGCGGACTAACTACAAATTGCTGCATATGATGAGCCCTACCAAACAAGTAATGGACTCCAGTGCTTTCCTCCACTCCACTATACCTCAAAAGATGTCATGTAGTATATGGACACAAGGAAATAACAGCAGATCCTTTAAGTTCTGTAAGTTGAAAAGTGGGCCTTGTATGGATCAATGCCATGCCCAGCCCGGCCCAGCGACTTTCGATCATATTTAAACCTGGGGAATTTGGAGGTCAAGTCAATACCCTGAAGCCTTGGTCGCAATACCACTAAGACTGAGGAAGTGCACTTGGTCTGTGACAGCAAGTGTGTTTGCATGCACCATATAATCCGATAACTGCAGAATATCAGATTTTATCATTAAACCAAAGTATATCAAAGAGGCATACATGCACTTGAGTAATCAGATAATGCAGAAACTCCAGGTTTACATGACAGTAATCAGATTTATATTTTGCAACCAGCTAAAAAAAATCTCACAGAAAGATGTGATTTAATTTGTTATATTAAATAATACAATTCTTCATTCTTTACAAAGTCTTATATCCGTAGGGTTACCAGATACCACATGAGAATCCCCTGCCTGGTCTATATAAATAAGCCTGCTAGACCAAAACCTCTAAGAATAAACATACCTGGCAACCATAATTTTCCCCTGCACACACGGAGACTGTCAAATCCGACTGACAGGAATACATGATTTTAGCGCTAAATTAGTGGGGTAAAATCCAGCTCTCTTTATTGGAATACTTAATCTGATTTCTAGATCAAGAGTATGCTGGATACATATCATCATACATACTCAGTGTTTGGGTACATAGGACATTTAAACGTAACATATACATGAAGGACCCAGGACCTGAGGTTTCCAGAGCATCACACTGTCAGTGTCATTATATTTACCCATCAATGGTTTTAATGTTATGACTGATCAGTCTAAAGTATAAACAAGGCAGGGAATAGTTTTATTTAAGAGTTATTTAAGTTACAGCACTAATATTTCAGGATGCATGGATGGGATCGTTGCAAAAATCCTCACCTTTTAAAAAAATATATGTGGGGCAGGGTTTTCGAATGAATTAGGTTAATCAGATAATTTCTAAACTTAAGTAAATCCATGACGGGAGCAAAACATTCTGTGCACTGTAGGGTAATCCGCTGTGCACAAACAGACAAGTCCATTGTCTGACTGACTGCCACATTTGTTTACAGGCATGCACCAGCCCAAAAGATTAAAACACAACTGCAGGGAAGATAAACGTAGACGAAGACGGTGTCTGCCTGTCACAAACCTCCTCAACCTTCCCTTTAATTCAGAAGAGGAAATCAGACAGAACAATGCATTTTAATCCCTCCCATCCATTCGCCACAAGGTCTATTTGACATTGTTCTGGTGAAGCCCACACAATCTCCACATTTCAAAGTGAGTTTCGTGAGAAGAGAGGGATCAGAGGCAGCAAAAGGTTTCGCCATTCAACTGAACTCATGCAAATGACTGCTCCAGCGAGGAGTCGATGTCAGAGTGGCTTTTGGCGAACCTCCATCAAAAGGAGGATTTGTTGCTTTCTCTGTCTTGTGTTGGCTTGAAGCCCATGGAACTGTGAAGAAATGTTTGCAGTGCTGGATGTCTATTTTATTTGAGCTCTGATGTGCCAGTGGCTAGAAGCAAAGATGTGACCTTCTACATTATTAGTGAAATATCAAAACATTTAGGCATGTGGAAAAGTGCCTGTGGGGAGAAATTTATCTGAAACAGAACAACGATGTCATGAAACTATGCAGCCTTCGTCGGACACGGGCCGCTTTCATCCTACAAGCGAAAACGTAAGGAACGTTACAGAATGCTTTACATCAAGGTCGACATCCTAAACTCGTATCACTCCCATTTCCTACCATTTGATGAGTGTTGTGACATTAGCAGGAAACATTGATCTTAAACAGGAACGGTGCGGCAAAAAATATGAGCAGTTTAAGAACTTGTATAGCCAGAAGGTATGTAAGTGAGAGTCCATCCCTTCATTGCTTCATCCATAAAGCTGCAGTGTGTGCATTTTGGACAGTATGAACCTAATAATGTTGGGTTGATATTTCCAGGTTTTGTCCGGTTGACGTCATGTCATTTGTTAATAAACATCCATTACTGAGTTTCAGGATTGCAACATTCCAAAAAGTTGGTAAGGGGGCATTTTAGTGTTGGGAATTAGGTTAAAAAACAACTGCTTTGACAAGCCTTTATCAAGCACTACAATACAGAGTTACATTCACAAATGCCACTTAAAACTTTACTGTGCAAAAAAGAAGCCTTATGTTAACCATGCCGAGAAGTGATGTTACCGTTACTGGGCTGAGTTATTTGGGACAGACCACCACAAACTGGACATGAGTATTGTGGTCACAGTAATTAGTATTAGTCTGTCATGGTATGGGGCTGTATAAAGGTTATTTACATAGAGATTGGAGCCATTAATTTATAAGTGAATTGAGGTTTAAGAGGAACATACACTGTCTTGAAGAAATCTTTTCCAAAGGAGTCCATACATTTTTAAACAAGAGTATGCAAAACCACATGCTGCACACATTACAAAGGCATGAAGAGGGTTTGGGTACTTAATTTGTTCTCAGTATAGAATTTGTGGATATTACATATAGGGGGAACGACAAAAACGACATTGGCATTCCGTACTTTTGCACACCTTAAGACGTTTGCAGGATGAATTGGGACAAAGTAACCTGAAACACTGAATCACTTGGTATCTTCACCGACAAAACACACTTTAACTGTATCCTGGGTTTAAAGTTAAAAGTCAAAGTAAATGTCAGACACACTGTTTTTTTCAGTTTCTGATTTGGGGTCATACGGGTTGTAATTCAGCAAAGGCAGAATCTCAAGCCCTTAGGCAATTAGGCAGCCTGAGAGGTATGAAACTTACAGCTATTTCCAAAACATGTACACACTAAAACAGACCTCAACTTTCTCTAGATCCCTTTTCACACAAGTTACATACTTAATTCACCAACTCCGAATGCAACCCCAAATCCAGCAATATATCAAAAGATTGTGGAGCCTCCAGTACATTAGCTGCCTACATTCATATTTTTAAACAGAACACTGGAAACAGCTGGCTTTCCCTGGGAAACTCTTTACCTCATACAGCCGTGGTAAAAAATGATCATCTTCAATTAAATGCCCATTAATTGTGCAAGCACGGGATCCTACCAGATGTTTACATTAGAGAGACTAATAGCCGTCTTTATTTATTTTTCCACAATAGCCACCAGCACAGTTCATATATCTCACTCGCAAAAGACTAGCAGAAACATATTTTCACAAGTTAATATGTTCACAAGATTAAAATGGACTACCTCCTACATAATGCATCGTTCAGCAAAGACAGGGGGCTTTTTAGCCCGTAGACTATGCATTAAGCAATAGAGGAATAAATTTGGTTCCAAAGAAAATGCAATTCACGGACGTGCGGGTTAAAGGCGTTTTCAGAGGACAAATATAATATGATTTATGAAGTGCACACCACACCTGATTAATGTAATGCCTCAACACCCCCGTTTGCCAAAAATAAACTTCCTTTCAAAAAGCGCTGCCCTGATTCTGGGTATTGATATATCCACAGCACAATTGGAAAACGAAATGTAGGTCTTTCAAATAGAGACTATAAAAAATCTATTGCAAGGACATGTACAAGAATATGAACCCAAAAAACACTCCACAGACAGACTTTGACTCTCCATATGGACTATAATAAATGACTGTTGGGCACTCGAACAATCTGGACTGCACTTGCTCTGACCTCGGCACAATGTCCAGAGGAGGCCAGCTGTGGCCCAGACCATCTCCAGCAGCTGAGAGTGGTGTTCTAGTGCACTTCGGCCTGACCCGCCTAAGTCTGGCTCTTCCGCAGGCCAGCACTTTTTAATTCCCATAAGAAGGAACTGTGGAGCTGTGTGTCCTGCCTAAGCAGGTGGAGCATCCATTGTGGGTGTCAGGAGGCAGCACGGGAGACTTACTCGCTGACCTCAATTAGAGCAGTGGAGCTTGGTCTAAAAACTACTGCCCTGACCTGTTGGCTAAGAACAAACTGCATAAAATAGTGTAATAGTCTCGGACAACGCCGTTAAGGGGTAACTGTGGTACTTTTGCTAAGCCATGGGATACATAAAGAGGCCATTTGGTTTATTTAGCTTGATAAATAAGATGTATTTGTTTAGCAATCTTGGTCATTCTTTAATATTTATCCACAATGGCTCCCACTACCCCCTCATAGTCATAAAACCACCATTTTTGATAACCTTAATACAGGCTTTAAAGGTGACATATATTCTATGAGGTCTCGATGAAATGTCTATGGTGTGATTTTGTAACAAGCAGTGTTTAATTTGTAAAACATGAGGTGAAGAAACACAGAGCGATCCACCAAGTGTTTAGACATAGCTGTGCTCCAGCTAATACTTGATCAAGACGTTATGTTCTTTTTTGCCATTTTCAAACCTCACAGTCCCCCATCACTCCTGACGCATGGGCGCACAAATTTGTGACCGACCATCTAATTACACTAGGAGTGCAGTTAACGTCAAATAAAATGAGCTGTTTCGTTTTTAGAAGACAGGTTTGTTTTGGAATTTTGCTTATTTTCATGTTATTTTATATATAGATATGCAGAGGCACTGAATCCACATAAGTTCCAAAAAGCATGCATGCTCCAAAAATGAGTGGTAGCGAATCTTTTTCCGACAAGATCTGGCACAATTTAAGCACAGGTCACAAGGATCACACACTGAAGTGCCCACTTACCCTGTATAAACAGCCCTTTTCAGAAAGACTGCCTTAGAGCAATTAAATGTACAGTTGACATATTGGCTGATTCATATTTTAAATATGGAGAAAATGCGTAAAAACCTTGTTTCCAGCATTATGACTCGATGCTCAAAACAGGGACTACTGAGTGGCCCCAAAAAAAACATGACGAGAGAACATTCGGTGAGGCCGGGACTGTTTATGACGAGATAAAAACTTTTCAGCATTATTTTTTCGAACTTCCAGCTCTTAATTAAAACTGGGATTAAAACTGAACCACGTGCACTACTCTAACAGTGTTTCATTTTTCTTCCCCAAAAGAATGTGATACTGTTCTCTGGTAATATATGTCATAGCTAAAAGCTATTTTTCATTTATTTATAAAAGATGCATCTATATCTTAAACGAATGGTCGTTTCAGTTTAGCGATTCTGTGACTCATTTATAGTTCTTAGTTTTATCTGTAGCAAAAAAATATATATATATCAGCACGGGCCATTTCTGATGAAAAACCCATCGGTCGACCACTAGTTTAGAGAGCCTGTTTCTTTAAATGCCAGTGAGCCACTGTTCATCGCACCCCCTTCAGTCATTAATGACAATAATCGGCAAGCAGCACTATCACCATATATACATACTTCTCTTATTCTGTCTTACAACATTCACTAAAGAATTAACAGCATTAACGTTATTATGAATCCTGCATCAAGTATCGCCAGCTTAAACAGTGTTTCTTAATCCTGGTACTAGAGCCTCACTGCTCTGCACTTTTTAGTGTTTTCCCTGCTCCCAACACACCTGATCCAATTACCAAGCTCATCAACTAACCCATAACTAACTTACAGCGGGTGTGTTTAACAGGAAAAACACTAAAATGTGCAGAGCAAGGCAGACTCCATCAGCAGCATTGAAAAATACTGTTCTAAAATGTGCATCTAACATAACTCGGGTGTTATGTGGTGCTAAATCCCTAAGAAACACATGGCATAATTATTTTTTAATACTTGAATTTCCCTCATCTTCAGTATGACCACAGACAGCTGGTAGTTAACTACTCTTTCAGGAAAAGTTTTGTTGCCTAGTTCTGTGTCTATTTGTTCGTTTATTAATTTCCGAGAATGTTGGATCAGTTCATCTGGACATAAGGTTATGTCCCAATGAATAGATTCAACTGTCAGGTAAACTGATTCAGTTGATTCATCTAGATCTAACCTTGTGTTGAAAAGAACTGATGCAACGTTGTGGGATTTTTCTCACCTCAATTATGGAGCATGTATCAAGGCATTGATTAGTTTTAACTTCACATCAGCACCAATGGCTGTTTTCGTGACAGACAAAAGGTATGTTAACACAAGTTATGGACTAATTTAGACCCCCCCCCCCCCAAAACAGAGTGCACAAATATTACACATTATATTTCAGCATGTTAAACTGTTTGTTTGTTTATTTGGCTTCTTTAACATCACTATAGGCATCAGTGGCCATCTCAGCATCACACACAAGATTATATCCATACCCAAGTTCATATCAAAACTAGTCATATATTTGGATACACACACACACACACACACACACACACACACACACACACACACACGTCAGTGCCAATTTACAGTAATCAATTAACCTAACACGCATGTCTTTGGACTGTGGGATGAAACCGGAGTACCCAAAGTAAATCCATGCAGTTCAGTCCCTCTATGAAGATACAAATATAGAAGACCATAAAAATGTACACAACTTCAAATAAAAAAGGAAGTATTTATTGTAACCCGAAAAATGTTTTTTTTTGGCTGCTATCCTTCCGAAGAGACCATTCCTGATCAAGCTCCTTTGGACTTGTGTTAGGGTTAGGGAAGGATACACTAAATACTAAATACTTGCTCATAATAGAACTGTTTCGAGCATTTTTTTTTCTGATTTGAATACTGCATACACATGTTCTGTAGTTTCTGGCTGTATTGTTATAAACAGACTGGTCATTACTGGTCAGATGGTCATTATACCATTGCTAAAACAATCAATCTAATGATGGACTAAGACGTTTGCACATTATTGTAAATATGCCTGGTTTAGATAATGAACGATTGAATACTGGATGCTTAATTTCTGATTATTACTGGCTATTACTGGGTTAGCATTACTACTTCCTGCTGGCGTGTAATTATTCAGTGGATTTAAACTTTCCCTTAACACCAGTGCCTTATTTATGCTAGGCAAAAACCTATAAGCATTACAGCAAAGCCCTAAATCAGTGGCGTCACGCTATACTGAAATCCCCAGCATCTCGGGGGAAGCCTCATCAGACACTCCAAGACCTGCCAGCGGGGGAACAAAGCAGATTTGTGAGGGTCATTTGCCTATTCTGACCTCCATATGCATCCACTGCCTTGTTTTTGCGAACGCCATTAACCTTGAGGTGCAAAAGGAGTTTAGAGAAAGATGGGGTGAGAACAAGACAGAGAGGACATTAATGCAACGGAAGAGGAAGAACACAAAGGTCAACGACAAGGAAATAAACACTAAGGAATTACAGAGAATAGTATGACAGGACGATAAACAAAAAGCAGGCAGCAGGCATCAAAAATGCCATGCTAAGTAGTATGGAGAAAAAGAGAAAGAATAAGAATACAAACTAGGTGCAATGCAGCAAAGGGCCAGGTGTCTCACCTTAAATCCCTTAAATCAGGGTCTCACCACAGATGAAAACCTAAGCTAAACCCTTTTTAAGTAAGTAATCTTGGGTACGTTTTAAGTAATCTTGGGTAAATCGTCTAACAAGTTCATAAAAATAAATACCTCAGGAAACCACACAACATAAAGCACCCTGTCGTTGCACAGTTTGTGACAGTCATACTCCAATCCTTTATCAATGCTGCAGGATGCTGCCTACAGGATGCTGGTGGCTGGACAATTTTGATAGGTGGACTATTTTCTTTCTGAATCTGCAGCATTCGCATTAAACATAGGTAACAAAACAGAAATCTAGTCCCACCACCCCAAAGTGGTATGAGTGTGCAATATGGGGATAGAGAAAGTCAGAGATAGCGAAGGTGTTGGGTGTGAGGAGCTTAACTCATAATAATGGCAGAGTAAGCCTGAGCTGAGGAGACTCTCTTGCGTCCCTCCTTGGGGAGTGAAAGGTTGGGAGCATATGTCTCACAGATGAGGTAAGATGAAGGGCTCGTGTCAGACTGGCTTTTAATGGTCAGAAGTGTTCTTAGTTCTAGAGTCTCAGCCCTATCCCCCATGGCTCGAATCCACTTCATCTAACTGGCCATAATTCACCTCCTTTGGCAGTTTGGGGTCTCAGAGGTGCAGCCTAAAAAGTGCAGGGAGCAGTAATGGCAGCAGAAGTGACTGAGGGCAAATCCGACGTCGAGCAGAGTGAAACACAAGAGCAGTCTGAGCCGCCACCCAGTGCTGGTCATTAGAAGCAAGGAAGAAACTCAAAGACAAGAGCTGAGCGTCAGGAGTCAGTGGATATATAACAGGAAAGTGCACAGGTATACCGCAATGGCCTGACCTCGACTTCAGCTCTTCAGTTACCCTTCAATGTTTCAACTATCTTTCACGCATCATGTTTATAGTATAGAAATGGGTATAGTATTTCCAAAAACATCAGCAATACCAGTGATAAGCCTAAGTGATAAGCATAGTGTTGCATATTATATCGTGATAAATATACGATGTCACATTACCCAGAAATATTATATAAAATATTACACATCTTGCACATACACAAACAAAGGCAAAAGCAGACAAAGAGACTATATGGGATTCAGAGGTACAGACCTATTTAGGCATGAACTGCGAGCTCTAATTGGGGTACAGGGGTGGCACAGTCAGCCAGGGAGTTGGTCTAGAAACAGTCTAGCCTGGGCATGTTTAATCTGGAACACTGACAAGAAAATAAACCCCTTATACCCCCCATCATGGGGCAAGTACAGACAACACAGACTACCGCTGAGGAGAGTCCAGCTTCAATTAAAGGGTGCAAATCAAATTTCTACCCCATCAAGAACCCTATGCATCACCATCTGCTTTGATACGAGAGTAGGCAGAATACCAGTACAAATAAATACGCAGTAGATTACAAAAGTCCAACAATTACGTTCCCTTCTGTAATAAATAAGAGCAATACAACTACAAGCACCATGCTCACCCCACTTCTCCAGGGCTCACGGCACACATACACCCTGCCCTCCACGTGATGCAAAATAAAACGGGAGTCTTCGGACCAGGCGATCCGTTCTGACTTAAAAGCAATGGACGGTGGACTAAGGCATCATATGTGGCTATGCATCATACTCAAACGAATGTAAAGTGCATTGTGACATTTCCCTAGTAACACTTTCTATGATCTGTGCCACAGTTCCCCGTCTACTAGATTTAACCTGATGGTAAAGGCTTTGTTGACCTCGAGCATCAATAAGCCTCTGGCACCAAATACCCTGTTGCCAGGTCAAGATTCAATCTCTCCTCGAACCAGTGCTGGTAGAAACTATCCATTGCAAATGTTACATAAGCATGTCACATGTATTTTATTATTTGACAAAAGAGCACCCAGATAGAAATGTCAGATTGCTCAAAACTCAGCACGCAGATGAGAATCAGGCAGATATGTTCATGATTACAGGTGTGTTCTGATTAGACACTGGGTCTTGCACAAGACTGTTGCTGCCCTATAAAACACTCTTAGGGGCTACTTTTAGTAAGTGTATCTCTTGGTGAGAGATCGTTGACTGCTAGACATCACACACAGCACAACACAGTTTTATGTGAAGGTGATTTATCAAACTGTTTAAGTCAGTATGAAGTTGCTGTTTTGCATGGTTTAGAAAGTAAATAAATTCCAATGGAGTATGGAAACAAAAGATTTGTACATTTGTGTAAGATGTAGGTCAGGATCTGATGTGATCTGATCTGATCGGGGAACGCAGGTGCTGCATCAAAGCCAAAGACTTCAACAACCGACCCCCAGAAAGACAAATTTCACACAGAACAACACAACATAACAGTTGCATCACTCGTAGACAAATTCCTTTATGATGGATGACGAGCCACTTAGTGGTCATTCGAAGACATATATACTAAGGAACATACCAGTTAAGACACATTTATACTGAGTCAGTTTAAAGAAAATGTTCCAAATACATGCAAGCTAAAGTAATGCATATCTTAGAAATACGGAAGTAAACGGTGATACAAAGAGTAAATCCACACAGACACAGGGAGGACACTACAGACGGGAGTTCAAGGTCAGGCTCAAACTGGGGATCCCGAGCTGTGAGGCGACCACAGTAAAACTTGAGCCACTATTCGGCTTGTAATAGACCAGAAAAGAATTGCAAGGAGACATCAGCATTACAACACCACCTCACAAGCCAAGACAAGCCTCTGAGAAAAAGATAAAGTTTGGTGGGACTAAAACGATGAGCCCCCACGCTCTGCACCAAAAGTAGAGTCATTGCTAAGATTAAGGTTGACTATATGATAGTTCTGGGACACATATGATTTGAAGGTTAATTACAGTGGGTATGGCTTCTCCGAGCAGGCAATCACAATCAGCTCAGGGAGAAAACAAGTGGGTCACGAAACGAACGGCTGATTAAAATCACATTGATTATAGTGTGGGGTTACGGCTCCTGATTTGGAGTGCTGGCCCAACATCTGTTTGCTTCGCAAAGAGGCCGAGGAAAAATAAAATGCTAACTAAAAAGTGAAATGCCTGCACCTGTGCTCATACAAATGTACATGCATAACGCAGGTCAATCTAAGCGCAACTTCGCAAAAGAAATTAAACACAATCAAAGGAAGCTGCTAATACAACATGACAAGTGGCTTGCACTCAGCATTGAAAAGCAGCTGATACTGGCTGCCATTTGAATCAGCAATGGAATGAGGCAGAGTATAAAAACCTGGAGTGAATGACAGGTAGCTTTGGAGGGTACAGCCGATGTACTAAGTGAATTCTTTTGATGTGATAATCAAAGACAAAATGAATGCCAAAAAGGCAATTCAAAAAATAAAACTTCAGATTTTAAGTCTGTTGGCTGGTTTCCTGTGCATGGTTAATGTTTGTCCAAAACTAGTAAGTAAAAGAAAAAGTAAAAGAAATAAATACCACTATGTCACAATGAGTGTGCAATTTGCGTCGTCTATGATAAAAACAAAAAATATGTCTAACGGTTCTCATTCTGCTCATTGATTCTTGTTCTTATCAATTCCAAACTGGCCAATAGATCTTTAGGAATAAGCTCAATGTTGCTTTATGTACCAAAACAATGATTTAGGAACTAAAAGCCTTGCTGATATAAATACTGTATATGATCGTTTAATTCTGGCCAATTCTGAATTTCTTTCCTAATATAAATGACAGTTGCTAAAGAAATAAAGCAAGCGCCTGTATATAGCTTGTACCTGGCTTTGTTATCTCACTAGCTTTAGCTTTGTGATGTGGGTCAAAAAATATAAATCACTGCAAACTTGCTCAAATTATTCTTTATGAGAGCCTTGATAATAACCTTTACAAGGTAGCGCAAGGGCACAAGTACAAGCAAAGATACTTAATAGCAACTCACCCCACTCAGGTCGCACTTGTACACAGATAAGACTGTAAATCATATGTTACTACAGCAAGACATTAAATGCACTAAAGCACCAACTAAATTCCAACCATTTGTGGTACAATAGTAACTAAAACATGCACTGTGAGCTTTGATTAAATCAAAGACATACTCAATATAAAACAGATCACAGACGCACAAGACCACGATCTCTAAAACCGGGAAACAAATAAGTGAGCACCTGGGCATTAATGGTTTAAGTTTAAAGCGCCTTATACACACAAACTGCATTCTGAATTAACTTTAGTCAAAGCACTGCACTGTTCGTGTGTGTGTGGCTGTCTGTGTCACAAAATTTTCATCTACTCTCAGCTTTACACTTGCTTGTTTTTCACCCATAGACAGCTCTCTGGTTTTAATGTTGGTTACTCTAACTATAAATGCACAGTCTACACAGACGAAGCCGAAATCTGAAAGTGGGGATAGATATTTAGCACAATTTATTGTTTGAATAATCAATGTAACAGAACATACTTGGGCAACAAAATGCACCTCATAGACACATGATTCAATACTTTTGCACACAAGAGAAAAGGGTGAGTTTAGACAAAAGGTGCTTCATTCTAAACTGTATATTAGATCCAGATGTAAATAAAAAGCTCAAATGTTGTCCTTTTGTCTCATATTTATATTTTAATATCAAACCCAAATGTTTTCTGTTTACAGTAAATATAAAGCAAATATATTCCACACTGTTCCAATACATTCGGAGGGGAGTGTAGGTCATAAAACACCAGTTTGCAAACTATGTCGGAAATCGGTTGCTTTTAAAGACAGCTTAGAAGCCAATTTATTTCACCATATGTGAACTAACCACTAAGCAGAATATGAAGATTAGGACAATATTAAAGGAACAGACTAAAGAAGGCTAACAAAGTTTGTTGAGAAACAGATGGAGTTAGAAAAGTTTAAAAATTTTAAATTCTTAAAAGTGTACAATTTAAAATTTAGCAGCATATACGCTGAATTATCATCTACTAAGAAATCTTTACGCAATCAAAGAATTTCAAGATGTCTTTTTTTGGCCAATATCAAAAAAACCCTAAAATAATTTCAGATTTCAACTAATAGTAATTTGCATCATCATTGTGGCTCCACTGCCACACCAAAGACTTCTGACCAAATTCACTGCTCCTTTTTGACCCCGACATGCAGAGGAAAGAAAAAGAAAGCAAGTAAGTGATGGTGCCTGTTGAGCATTAGGGACTAGCCAAAAACAATGTAGATATAAAGGACAGAAGAAGATGCATTTATATACCATAAGTACATCCACCTGTCCATAATGATTGCAGTAATAGACTTGCAGGACAGAGTAGGATTACGAAACAGAAAGACTAATCTGTGGAATGGATTAGCCATTAATAGGGCCTCATGATTTCCCCCAGGTGGCGACCACAGACAGACCGAGACACAAAACCAGATATCACACACGGGATTTCAATTGCTGTTGCAAACCCTCAAAACACACTAAACGTTTGAGAAACTTGGCCTAACTAGAAAGATATGATTAATGCTAATAGGGTCCTATGATCTCTCTGATGACTTGATACCTTCATGTACAGGAATGTTCATATTCGAAGAATTTAAGAATTTCTGCTCTGTGTAAAATCCTTGGACTACACAGAGACACACACACAAACTATTGCCAAAAGTATTTGCTCACCTGCCTTGACTCACATATGAGCTTAAATGTAATCTCATTTCTAATCCATAACGTTCAATATGACGTTGATCCACCCTTTGCAGCTAGAACAGCTTCGAGTCTTCTGGGAAGGCTGTCCACAAGGTTTAGGAGTGTGTTCATGGGTATTTTTGACCATTTCTTCCAGAAGTGCATTTATGAGGTCACATACTGATGTTGGACGAGAAGGCCTGACTCTCAGTCTCCGCTCTTATTCATCCCAAAGGCGGTCAGACAATGCTGTCAGACAAGTACCGTTCTCCTGGCAACCGCCAAACCCAGACTCGTCTATCAGATTGCCAGATGGAGAAGCGTGATTCTACAGTGGCGGAGTGCTTTACACCACTGCATCCGACGCTTTGCATTGCAATTGGTGATGTATAGCTTGGATGCAGCTGCTCGACCATGGAAACCCATCCCATAAAGCTCTCTCTCTTTGCACACTGTTCTTGAGCTAATCTGAAGGTCTGTAGTATGCAGAAAGTTGGCGACCTTTTCGCGCATCAGCATCACCTGATCCTGCTCCATCAGTTTACAAGGTCTACTACTTTGTGGCTGAGTTGCTGTTGTTCTCAAACACTTCCATATTCTTATAATACAGCTGACAGTTGACTGTGGAATATTTAGGAGCGAGGTAATTTCACGACTGGATTTGTTGCACAAGTGGCATCCTATCACAGTTCCACGATGGAATTTACTGAGCTCCTCAGGGCGACCAATTCTTTCACAAATGTTTGTGAGCCTAGGTGCTTAATTTCATACACCTGTGGCTATGGAAGTGATTGGAACACCTGATGCAGATAACTGGGTGAGCAAATACTTTTGGCAATATAGTGTATATAACAGATAGCACACGTGTGCGTGCACACACTCTCTCTCACACACACGCGCGCACACACACACACACACACACACACACATATATATATACACCTGTCTATATCTATATCTATATATATCTATATCTATATATATATCTATATCTATATCTATATATATATCACAGCAGATATAGCACAGCAGAGGCATGACGCTAATGGACATAATTGGAAAGCGGATGGCACAAAGCAAATTAATTATTCCATTTAGCTAATTTAGCACCAAGACTTGTATTTGACTGGTCAAGCTGGAACCCGAGCAGTTGTAATACATACAGGCGGTGATCAGAAGTGACAGTACACAAATTCTTTCCATTAAGAAATGTAAAACTACTACTAATCATTTAAAAAAAAAAAACAGAAGTAAAAGCTGATGTATGGCTTATATATTTAAATCTAAGAAAAGTATAAAAGTACATCCTACTAAATGTGAAGTATTTATTTTAAAAATGCATTTTATAACTCAATTTTTAAAACAGGAGGGTAAAAGGTACAGAGCCACAAAAAATAAGAGTACGTAATGGTTTACAACTACATGAATCATGTGCAAAAATCATACAAATTCCATTATCATATTTAGGTCAAAAAAGCAGCAACATAAAACCTTTCAGACTCAAGGAACCAAAACACACAAAAAAATTGGATTTCCTAAACAAATTCTGCCAAATCTAGACATGGCAATTTTCTGTAATGCAGTAAATCATGATACAGTATTTAAACCCAAACAATTATTTTAAACATTAAAACGTGTTAGAAAAAAAAAGTTTAAGAAAAGCTTAACACTTGACGTTGTTGTAGTATTCTTTGAAATTTTATCTCTACAATCTCTGAGAGATGGGTCTTCTTGAAGAGATCTTTCGAAATTGTGACGCACCACATGATGAGCAGCAAAATACAAATACTGAGAGCCCCACAACCATGCTGTTTTTGTGCGCACCTTCGCACCAGTTGCGTTGTATAAACATCAGATTGCCAAAAGTACTGGGGGAACAAGTCCAATGTCAAATTTAAAGGGCCTGTTAATGTTAATGTTAACGTTATCCATTTGATCTGATCATAAACTCTTTATTATAGTTGAAAAAAATAATATTTTATTTATATTCGCTTTAGTGCATTCTACTTTAGTGTTTAGTGTATTGAAATGACTTCTATAGATGTATTATTTAGTTTTGATCACATATATAATGTCCTGTCATGAGGAAGTTTTTTTTATTCATAAAAAAAATATTTTATGAATGTGCTATATGGTGTATATTTAGGTAGTGTTCTATACAAAATTCGCTCAATTCCATATCTGCTTATTAGATTTCAGGGTCATAAGAGGCCTAACCAACAGGACAGGGTACAAGACTGGGACCAACATGGCATACACACACTCACTCACAGCTGTCTTAATGCATGTCTTGGCATGTGGAAGGAAACTGGAGTACCTAAGGAAAACCCATACAGACACAGTGGAGAACAAGCAAACTCCACATAGGCAACATTCAGGCTGGCCTCTGAAGTTTGAAGGCAACAGTATTGACCACCGCACCACCAATATACAGCACTTGCTGTATTTGGGGGTCGGGTGCTTTAACTTGCCTACTCATGGGATGGGAAGTAGGCGGACATAAATAAAGTACAAAATGTTCAGAAAAAAAATTGGCAGTTAATGGGTTAATCCAGTTCAGAGTCAGGCCTAACCAGCAGTACAGGGCATGAGGAAGGAAGCAACCCTAGACATGGCAGCAGCCCATTACAAAACTTACACATGCACTCACTCATGCGTTCTTGAACTCAAACTGGGACACTTTAGAGACGGCAGTAGAGTTAAGTCATTTAGAATGTTGGAATCCCATGTAGACTGTGATGTGGGATGTGGGGTGACAGCGGTAACCCCTCTGTCACCTACATACAGTACCAGCTTTAAAAAACTGAAGAAGCTGTGGTGGCTTGGTGGTTAAGGTACTGGCCCAGAAGGTCCAGGGTTCAAATCCCACCTCTGCCAAGCTGCCACAGTTGGGTCCTTGAGAAAGGCCCTTAACCCACAATTGTTGCATTGGAAAAGTGCATTAACTGTACGTTGCTCTGGATAAGGGTGTCTGCATGAACATGAACATGAACTGTCCTCAAGCAGTCTCAAGTATGAAAACAGAGCCCATCAACAAGAAATCACTTTCACAAAATGCTATACACAAAGTAAAATAAAAAAACAGTCAACACAGGGGTTACATTTCTTCTTGAATCTCCAGTCCTCCCCATCCTTATTTAAAAACCACAGTGACGCCAGAGAAATGTGTTCATGTACTATTTATCCGCAATGTGAAATCAGTATAAAGTTACAAATGGCACGCCAAACCATCCCACTAAGCCTGTTATTGGTGTGCTTCAGTAATTTACACTTGCCATTATAAGATGGATTGAGGTGATATTTATTTAGCAACAGCGGTGGCAAGCACAGGATGGTACGGCAGCTGTCACGGTTGCCAGATGCTGGAGATGCACCCTCCGTCCATCAAAATCCGCCTCCCTTGATGATTCCCTCCTCGTTGCAACCTGACAACCTTAAAACAACTGTATAATTAGAGCCACAGCTGCCACGGCACATCACTCTCTGGATTGATCAGGAAGCTCAGGACCAACACAGATGACAACCTGCAGAGAAGAACTGCTTTGGCCGGCTGGGGGAGAGTGCGTTTATCAATTTATACAGTTACTACGTAGTCCTGTGGTCAGGAGCTCTTAAAGAAAAGGAAACATCAATAAAAAAAAATATCACAATCTAAAGTTGATTTGATCTTTATCAAAAGACCTGCTATTTCTAATTCAATATGGTGATTTTACCATTGTTAAAACAATGGTATGACTAATTTAGAGGTGGCCTAAGACTTTCAAATGAACATCATATTATGAGAAAGAAAGGAAAGAGGGAGGGCGTTCTCAGCTTCCCTCTGCTTCTCCTGGTGAGGATCATGGAGGAAACCATGTGAGAAGGTCAGCCCACAATTCTCTTTCCACCGCCAAAGATTCCAGGATCTCCTGGGAAATGTCTTAACGTTTGAAACTGGATATGATAGCCTTGACTGGCTGTAATATTTTGGCCCTTGTCAAAGTTGTTCAGGTTTTTAGTCTGCTGATTCCTCCTGCATTAAATGTGTCTGGTATGAGAACCAAAAGCTCACCTAGATTGTAATTTATCTCTATATTTAAATTACAAACCATGATTACAGAGGGCAATAACAACACTTATTACAAGATTTAGTGATGGATGTCACAACACTAATTAAATTCATCTAATATACTACATGCAAGTCTTTAAAAGTGATATACATATATTACTAGCCATGTCTTGGTTCACCCATAAAACATAAGCTTGTAAGCCATTATTAACAGCAAGGATGAATAATAATAGACATTTTGCTCCACGTACAAGTCATACTGCACAGTTTTGCTATACTCGTGGATTTAATAGTGGGGAAAAAAAAAAGCACGATTATTGGCAGCAAGTCTGAGCTTGTTCGCTGTGATTAACATGGTGCAGCTCAGACTACGAGCTGCAGAATTAGCATACGCGCAGCTTTACTAGAGACAGATGATTAGTTTAGGCAAAGCACTCCAAAAACGACTGTAGTTTTTGCATTAGGGAATGTGCACACTTGCACGGCAGACCTGTATTCATCATCGGAAAGGCTTAGCTGCTCGTTTAAACCCTACATTGTCATGTAATACTTGAATGGGAGCAGTTTTTGGTGGACATGCAAATGAATCTGAGAAACAATCAGCTTTAGTAAGCATTTCTGCATTTATCTGTATATATTGTGAATGAAAGGTTTAGTATATTACAAGCTCCCCCTAGTGGATAAACATCAACATCCATTACAGCAACAGAGTTTTATTTTTAGCTTTATAATTAAAACAGATTCATTGAAATGTTGGGAGTTAATAAAACTTCAATATTGTAAAGATACATATGTAACCACTTCACATGACCTTATCAGTATATACCCGAGAGGAAAAAAAGGTACTAATGCATGAAATATTACACACAGATACCACAGTCCACAAAATGTAGTTATATAACAAACTAAAAGCAAGCAAAATGTTAAAGTAAAATGTAAAACATTTATACCAAACAACAAGAAAAACCCTGTATTTTCAGTTGTCCTGAAAAATTAAGATTCAGGACTTCATCAGGATTTACAGAAGTGTCAGGATATTTCTATAAGCATTATATATACTATTCACAATAACTATAGAAATATAGTTATATACTATTAGGACCTTCTCTAGGTGAAAACCATAATGCTAGGAGTATGATGGACCTGATGCTTTTGTTTAACTAAAGCCAAATATGCACTGATAGTATTATGTAGAACACAGAAGACTTATATAGTGACAGGTGAGAGAGAATATGAATCTATACAGGTAATGGGGGGGTTGTCGTACTTGCTATATGGTACAGACGTACATTTAAGAATGCCATACAATTAACAGCTAGTTAGAAATAAGAAGCAGAAACTCATAGACATGTAACTTAGACAAAAAGTCTCTAAAATGCATCAACCTGAATTAGAACAGAATCTAGTCAAAAGTGATCTAATGAAAACTTGAACTTCCTCCTCTGCCCGAGTGTAAGAGGAGCTTACACTAAATATTCACTACAAAAAAATAAATACAAAATATCACTAAAGCCTGTAGAAGCTGTTTTCTTTTTAATTGTTCTTTAAACGCACATTTTCTAATTTTGTGTATATTGTATTTTAATAAACAGAAAATAATTATACACAATAATTATGTAAGGTCATAATATGATTCCCAAAACAATGGTGGATCTAATCTAATGGTGGCCATCTGTAATGTATACGGACAGACACACGGACACAGACACGGACACACGGACACACGGACACACGGACACACACACCACGGCGCTTCTGTTGACATGAATAACATGAAACACTAAAGTGTTAAGTGGCATTTGTGAATGTAACTCTGTATTGCAGTGCTTAAATAGATTTGCAAAAGTTGTCCCTGATGTTCTACCAGCTGTAGATGAATGTTGGTTCTTAACTCCGTGCTGGATGAGGGATCAGGCTATTCGGCTTAAGCTTGCTCCCTTGCTCCTTATGCACGGAAATACCTCCTGATTTCTTGAATCGTGTAATAATTATGTTCTGTAAAGGGAAAAACATGAAAATCCCTTTCGATGTTTCTTCGATGAACATCATTTCAATAATTTCCCCATGCATTTCTTGACAAACTGAAGATCATCTGCCCATCTTTGCTCCTCAAAGACATATTTGCTGCTTTTGTACCAAATCATGACTACAATTCCCTGTTTTAATTTTTTTTTTAATTCATTACTAGCTCTAAATTTCCTCGTTACAAATCTTAACACAAAGTATAAATAAACTGCATTCTGCATCCATTTAATGTGTAATACATACAGATCTGTGTACTGTAAAACTAATATCTCACTATAATCCACCATACCTCAAATGATTAAGTTGATTGGGACATAAATAATATACGATGGTATTAATACTATAAACAAATACTATACGATAAAACTACAGTACTACAGTTACTACAGTAACATATCACTCCTGTAATCCTCTTGCACTTTAACAGCTTTTACTGCATATTTATTTACTCACACATGCAAGCGTGTGGTTTTCTTTAATGCAAATGCATGACAAAAATGCCATGTTGCTTATGATTATGACCTCGAGGTCCAGGCACACATACAGACATGATGTTAAACTTTTTAAAAAAAAAAAAAAAAAAAGAGATGGGCAAAAGTAAAAGGGAAGAAAGAAAAAGGGAAAGAAAAAAAAAAAACACCCAGCAGTGCAGCACACGTCTTAAATTAAAATAGAGGGGGTGGGGGATTCTTCAAGGTTAATTACATGTAGGTCTTCCCTGTATGAATTAAAATCACCAGCTACATGCAGCAGCAACACAATCGGAGCCTGCAAGCCCACATGTACCTCTGGATAATTCTTAGAGTACACCGTATCCTTAACTCTTGACTCTTCACTAACTAAACCACAGGGATTACAGGATTGTTTTATCTCCTTTCAAAGAACGGAAGAGCTCAGGTCAAGTGATGAGCGCTCGTGGGCATGTTAAGTGTGCGAGTAATTGTTCTCAAATTAATTATTAATACCGTGAACCGGCTTTAATGAGATGGCACGGACTGTAAAATATACGTCTGCAAATACACACGTTCCAATTCGGAATCGTTTAGAAAGCGTAGGCCGTTAACAACTTTAATTAATAATATGGCACATATGTGGTGCACGATGGCATGTTCTAGGTCACGACTGAAAGTGGAGAGGAAGCGTGTAAAGAGTTCAGTGCTCAGGCGCGACAGTGCTAGTGCAGGGTTCATGGGCAGTTTCACAGAGACGAGACGAGAGCACCCAACTCCACACACCCCCATCCCCCCCATTGCACCACCCCCCTTTCCTCGATATCTCCCTCTGGCTGGGTAGCGCCACAGAACAGTGGAGATGCCCAGAGAGACAGAGAACGAGAAGTGAGGGGGCGAAAGGCAAGACGAAACTTTTGTTGGAAAAAAAAGACGAGGAAAAGAAGGGGGGGGGGGGGACTCAGGCATCAGCAGATTGGAGGAGATGGAGGAAGGCACTCTTCAACTTTCACTCCCGTTCCCAGCTGTGTTCCAGGCCAGAGTTAGCCTTTGAAGAGCTGGTGGCAAAATACACACAAGCGTGCATACACTCACTCCCTCTCTCTCTCCCTTTCTCTCTCTTTTTCTCTCTCTCTCTCTCTCACACACACACACACACACACTCGCACACACACACTCGCACACACACACTCGCACACACACTCGCACACACACTCGCACACACACTCGCACACACACTCGCACACACACTACGCAGATCTTTCCCTGCAGATAACTAAGCAACCTTTCCCTCGCTGGCCTCCCCCTGACTCCTAGCCTTTTTCTTCCTTCTTTCGTTTGTTTGGATTTAAATAATAAATGATTCTATGCCTTATCCTGCCTATTTACATGTCATTAAATATAGAAAAAAAAAAAGAAACGCAAAAACAGGCAGTGCTCTTACACAGTTTAGGTGCTGCACGTTAGATCGCCCACACACACTGTCTGGTGCACGGCTAGGTCACAAAACAGTCTTCGCTACAGCCAAGTAAACACTCAGCCATATCAAGCTGAGACTCAGAAAAAGAACAACAGCCCTGCGAAGGTTTTTTTTTCTTTTTAGGAGTTTATTATTTGTATCTATCCCTGTGGTATATTCTCACATTACTGAAGCTCATATAGCAAAACGGTGCCTAAAGGCTCTTGCTCTCGTCTTAAAACTTAAAATGTGTGTGCGTGGGGTTTTTTTTGTAATAAAAAAAAATGTGTTAATTCAATTTACTTGTCTGTATTTGTAGTTGTCTAAAAAAAACAAACAAAAAAAAAACTTCCAAACAAATCTGCACACTCACAAATTACAGCTAACGCGCCTCAGAAACGATCGGGCCTTCTGTTAGTTCTATCAGCTAGAGACGGTCCGTCACTCCAGCACTGACGGATGCGTGGAGAAAAAGGGAGGGCGAGACGGAACGAGGTGTCGATTGCTAGCCGTCAACTCGTCGGATGTCCTTCGTGCTCTCTCACGTGTGAAAACTCGGCGGAACTTTCACCGGGGACGTTTTTTGACGGCCAGTGGGGAGAGCTGGTGACAGATCGGGGCGACGGCGGGCCGCCTCTCGGCCATTTGGCATGCGCCGGGCATCTGGCGCACTGGAGACGGCCTGTCAAACGGCTACGACTCCATAGAACGACGCGGGGGGAGCCTACGGAGCGCCAGATGGGCCATTAAGGTAGTATTAATGTAGATGCGGCGGCTTTTCCCGCGCTGACTGGGACGCCCTCTTTAGAACTGCGAGCAGCTGCTGCCATTTACTCCGACAGCTCCCTGCTAACTCCGGGCCAACTGGCGACGTCTGAGGCTTTGTACCTGTGACGGCAGCTCGGAGAACACTTTGAACTAACCCCGCACTGCCACGTTACCTGAATGACCTCACACGATGGAACACACACAGAATACCAACCTACACAGAGCTCAATCCATGTGTTACATACAACCGGGCATACAACATCTACTGTATTAGCAAATATTTTTTTCTAATCATTACCACCAAAACGGCACATTAATGCAACGCTTTCATACTCATTTACTCCCTAAGCACTAATATCATGCTTTAATTGAGAGAAAATTGGCTGTTGGTGAAGAAATAAAGAATAATCAGTTGGGGGAAAAAACAAGCATAGATAAGCTCTCCAATCAGTCACATTCTACTTGGCTCAATAGACTGAAATGGTATATTTTCAGACCATTAACAAAATCACATAGACAAAATCCTATTAAGGCAATTATTTCTTTCCTCACTACAATTTACAGAATTAGAGACACACCGCCATGCACTTCCATGCCTTGTTAACTCGGGAACGCATTCCAAAGCGGTGTACGTCACCAAGAAATGAGCAACAGTACAACCCAAACATATTTCCAATAATGATAAAAAAGAAGCATGAACTGCCTTACAGTCGACAGCTAGAATAGGGCAGGCAACAAAAAAGGAATTTAACCTTAAGACTATTGTGCGAAAGTCTTAGGCCACCAACAGATTAGTTTTAGCAATGGCATGATGGCCGTATATAATTATTTCTCGGCCTCTTTGTTAGAAAACAGCCAGTTTTAGGAAATGTGTATGCACAGTTAAAAAAAAAAAACAGAAATACAGTTAAATGGGTTACAGTTTCAAGTATTTATTGTAACCTTCCCTTAAGTTTTTGAGAAAAAGTAGCATCTGGACGAGTCATCAGCATGCCAGATTAACCAGTCTGATCAGGAGTGGTATTTTTTCCAAAGGAACAAACCACTTTGGTAGAAGGGGAACAGGTGAAAATGCTCAGACATGCTAAATTTCACAAAGATCGGAATGAAGATCAGTGAAAAAGAGTATTATGGAGTGACACATCCAAGCTGGAAGTTTTTGGGTTTAGTCATTGCAATATACTATACACACAAAAATAGGGGATATTTCATTATGGGATATTTTATTGTGAAGTATCATTTTTGTTAGCAGTATACATGGTTACTATACCACTGCTAATACAACAAGTCTAATTATGGCCTTATACTTTTGCACAGTATTAACAGTATAATTTACAGGTAATTATATTTAGGCCACATTTACAATGGAGAAGAAATTGAACATTTCCACAGATGACACAAATTTTTCATTATTATATAGATTATATAGATATTGCACAGAATCGAGCAATCTTTTTTCTGATCTAGGGATAGTGCTCCAATCTGATACATATCCACATTATGAGACTTTTACTTCAGTGCCCTCCTGCATTTTCTCATAATCTTTAAATATCATGAATTATTGAAGATCAAACATTTTTTAAAAATTGATCAAAGATATTTTATAATAAAAGTTTACTATTTTTGATGCATTAACGTACAGTTAGACCCTGATTTAGGAAAGGGGATTCAAAGGGGACATCAAAGCCCTTAGAAGTTGAAAGTTAAAAAGCTGCATTTTATGACATATTCTAGCTTAAACATGTTTAAGACACACATTAATGTAGAAATCGACAAAAGTATAAACAAAAAGCTTGTTTTATAAAAGTCATTTATTGAATCATGCAATAACAGTGAAAACAAAATTTAGTTGGCTCATATCCAAATATACAGTTTCTGCAGGAGAGTATTGTACTGGGTATCACTTGCTCGATGGGGGGGGGAAAAAAAAATCTAAATTCTAGATATTTTTTTCTGAACGTGTATTTCTGTGTCTTACTAAATTAGACTGCACGCATTAATGAGTGTAATTATTTTATTTTAAACAGATACCTACCTCACTATCGTGCTGGCCCGGGTTCGAGTCCTGGAAGTGTCTTCCAGTCAGGCCAGATGTCATACAGGTACGACTGTCCATGCCTGAAAGATGCCTGGAAAGGCAGATTATCCCATCCCATTGTGCTGCAACAGGGTCCCCTGATGGCCTGCGCCCGCTCCCGCTCTCTACGACCCTGATGAGATAAAAGCAGGGTTAAAACAGAGAAGGAAAAATGTACATATACATATAAAACGAAACCCGACTTAACGTTGCACGAGGTTTAAAATCAATTTTCATTTAAAAGTTAAGATTAACTGGAATGAGTTCTCAACCCTTTTCAAACGGAAGTACAATAACATTATATCAATACAATTATATTATTACAATTATATCAAATCAAAACGTTTTGTTAAGGTTGAGATCCCTGGACATTTGCATACAATAGCAATTGCTTTTCCTATCATCTTAAATGTTCACTAAATAGAGCAGAAAGCAATGGCACTCTAAATGACATTTTGCAAACTGTTTGTACAACGTCATCATTTTTATTATGCTGTTAAATAAGTGAACAAGTTAAATCGATTTATCTACATATAATAAAGTGTATACTGAATCATACACATTTACACAGCTTAGATGCATAGACTAATTAGACAAATACAAATGTTCCACTATTATATAAAAGTTAACAGCAATGCTACTTGCGACAAGTCAGCATCTATTTCTTTTGTCATTCAGTTCAACAGTGTGACCTGTTCAAACAAGACAAACATGGTCTTTTAAAAATATTGTGAAAAATCAGATTTTAGCAGGGAGTTAAAACGAAGCACTTACTCTCGTAGTTCAAACACAGCTCAAGATAGTCATTAAAGTATTTAGCCAGGCATGCTAATCTGCCTAAAGTCAACGTGACCATGCACTTAAATGGCTCTAAAAGGAACAAAGTGTCGACGGCCTCTCTTTTTGACGCGTTTCACCTGTAACAGTCACCAGACAACCTGAAAATATGACTAAGACACTTTGTTAGAAGCGCATTCTACGTGGAATGCAGATGCTAATCAAGCATGACTTGAAATTGAAGGCTAACCACGGAGGAATTCAGCATTTCAGCTGGGACACTTAGACAGACGGTCTTTGTCTTTCAGCACGACGCTAGTCAGTTGTGTCCACCCATCATTCTCTTATGATGATTATTGAAAGCCCATGAAAGAAAGTGACATTATCTCCCACTGCATCTCATTTAACTGAGGTCCTCTTGACAATTAAAAAAAAAACCTGTAGTGGCTCTGGAGAGCACTCTCATAAAAATGCAAAATTATCTTGAAAATTAGACATCAGCAGTAATGAGGGACATAGTTCTTGTCTAACTAATGAATAAAGTATTTGAAAAGCATATCCACATAAATGCTTGCTAGATTGATTATTTCTAAGTAGAGCATGAAGCTTTGTGTAAAAGTTTGTCAAATTATAGCTTCATTTTCTAAAATGAACAGAAGGAAATACAATCTCTGTAGGGAACAAACTTCAATACGACAGTTCGGCAAAAAAAAAACAAAAGTTTTATAAATACATAATAATGATAATAAAGCACGTGTGCATACAAACACACGCACGATTATCCCATCCACTTCGCAATGTGATATAAGCATAAGGAATTAAGCAGGAATTGTTGGAAAGTTTTGCAGAAGCCACAGACGGCACGTAAAGGCCAGATAATGACATTGAACAAGTTTGGAAACTCAGACACACATGAGATACATGTATTTTATTGTACTATAGTAACGCATTTTATACTTTAACAACAAATATCCACAATATAAAAAGCCACTTTACAGTCCAAGCATTGGCCTTGCACAAAGACCCAACAGTTTTTCTTATGTTTACAGCAATCTCTCACTCGACATCTTGCTGTCATCTTTGCATCTCGAGTTTCTCAAATCACGCTTGTATTTAAACTCTATTAAAGTCATATGTAAAGTTATGTAACACAGACCCACATGTAGTCTATGACCAAATACTACTAATACTAAAATACCCAACTTTTACAGTAAATAATGTAAAAACAGACCTTTGTCCAGTGGTGAAAGGACCAACATGCTTTGCGTGAATTTTGCGTGCAGTTTGCGGGGGCACACCCCTAAACATTAGGGGACATTATAAGAATAACCAGAATAAGAGAACTGATGAAATGTGAAAAACTAAGAATTAACAGTAGTTGCCACTTGCTCTCTAACAAACAATATAAAATCTGCCACTGATATACAAACAAAAGCCCAAAACCAGCATCAACACATCCACTAAATGAGAAAAGAAAAACTTTAGCAGCTTGGAATAGAAAACCCAGGGTTCAAATCCCATCTCTTCCAAGATGCCACTGTTGGGTTCTTGAGCAAGGCCCTTATCTCACATTTGATGGCTTGTAAGAATGTATCAGTTGGAAGTATGTCTGGATTATGGTGTCTGCTAAATGACTAGATGCAAATAAAAAGTTCAGAGACCTTCCAAACGCTTTTGTATATACCGAAGTGTTTTCCTCTTCACAAATGTACAGGTAAGCGACATTCGACAACTGCTTGATCCATGTCCTTTTGCTTTAATGTTCAAGAACTTTAGAATTACAATAGGGAAAATCGGTTTATCTAATACATAAATGTCAGAAAGAAAACTAGTATGAGACAAACCTTGTGATGAGAATCGCAGGTTTGAAGGCAGAAAACATGAACACTCCTTTAGTTTGTGGGTGTGTGTGTTTTTTTTTAAATTTGATCAAAAATAACAATATAGTGTACAATACTGTAGTAGATGTTTCCAAAAGGATGTTTTGAATAATATTATAGTTTAAAATACACACTGTGAAACTATGTAAATTAATGTCTGGTCAATTGTTTCACAGAAGGCAATGTAGACGGTTTTCAGTTCCCTACAAACTTCTTTCTATTAAGAAAATGAAATAAATGTTATTTGACCAGGTGTGATCAAACTTTTGCATACGACTGTGATCTCAAAGCATTTCAAAGCACAAGGTTTGACACCGAATGCGTTTGCCAAGAAGAGGAGACAAAGAGGAAGATCTTGCGAAACGTAATATGAGCAGGCCGCGTAGCTTCTTACAAAAGCACCAGTCAGCAATAAAAGAGAATCCTAGTCATTCTTAACAAGGTGAGAATGATCGCTTTCCCGTGTAAATGCATTCAAAGTTGCTGTAATGCCACACTATCATTGCGTTCGAGCGTGCACGGCGCAGTATGACAAGCAAGGCAAAGAGTCGAGGGAGAAAGCTCTTCTGCAGCACTAAGCAATATGTGTGAGAGTGTGGGAGTTGCAAATAGGGTTTTTTCCCCCTTTTTTATCTCAGCTGGAAGAATGGAAGCATTAGGCATCCAGTGGAAGCAGTCTGTTATTTGTTAACAAGACGATTAACATGAAAGGGAAACTGTAAATGTCATTTTCCGTCGTGGCTCGACAGTAGAAGATGCAGTAATCATATTATTTCTGTTCATATCGAGATCAGTCAGTAAAGCGTGCAGTGCTTCTTCTTTTACATGCACTTGAAATAGCATTGTAAGACAGCTCCAAACTGCTCTCCTCCATGCCATGTTTTATTTCGTTTTAGAATTTACACAGGCACACCTCAAAATCATGAAAAGCATTCAAAACAAAGAATGCTATACTGTGCAAAAACTCTGAGGTATAGTGATAATATAGAACGATTGCTGTCTCTTTATTAAGATGCAAAAAGAAATGCAGAGTATTTGCAGTTTCATTGGGATGCAAAGTTGACCCTTCTACAGCCTAAAGAAGCTTGATCGGCAATGGTCTTTTTGGAAGGGTAGCAGCCAAGAAACCTTAATTTGACTTTTAAATTTTCCTTTTTACTATAGGGATACGTTCAACCAAATCCATAGTAAAGCTGACTGTACACTAAACCAAACCAATTAACCTACAGTTGGGCAAAACCATTCCAATCCATCTTATGTAACTCACTAAATGCTGCATAGAAAATGAAAAACAAAAATGGCTGTTGTAACGACTTTTCATCACTCCCTTTTTCATCTCTCCTGCTGTGTCACTCCTTTCTTTTCACACTCCTAATTTCCTCATATAGCCGGAGAGTTTGGGAGAATATCGTCCTGAATGTGGCTTATATGAATATGGATTATACAACAGTTCATTCAAACAGAATAAAACAGCCCGTTCTCTACATGCCTAAATAAAATCTTAGGATAGTTTTTGACCGAAGGCAGACTGAAATGTTATAATTACAATAAATACAACAATTATGTTTTCGCATTTAATACTAAAATAGGGAGAATGGATGTGGTTATATTTATGTGACTTTATGTGGTAAGAGAAACTGAATCATTAGCATCCTATTCTTCCAAAAGTTACATTAATTTGGTTGGACTAAGATTTTTATATAATAATAATAATAATAATACTTAGGCTATGTATTGCTATGTATATCTATAATATATGAATTAGGTAAAAATATATATACGTCAAAAATATATTTAATGTTAAAATACATGGTGAAACAATATTATTTATGACATATAATACAATTTATTAATATATGCCACATGTAGTGAATGGTCTTGGTGTCCTGGTGCTGATCCTCTCTCAGACTCCGCTCTAGTAGCATTGACTACAACATGTACTGTACTACCTGTACTGACTTTGTTCTGCAGATTCCATTTTAAACTGATTTTTTTTTGTGTACCATTGCAAAATCAACAAATCTAATTGTGGATGAAAGAAGTGTGCACAATACTGTACATTCTACCATAGACACAACTAAAACACATCGTACGCGAGGCCTCTCAATCGCACCCCAACGCGCACGGACGTCTCCCCGCCTTGCTCTAGGTTCTCGCGTTGCTCCCTGGCTGGCTCGGTTCTGGCTGAGCAGGCACACTTGTTTGAATGTCATATTTACGGCGGCGCTTTGTCAGGAAGCGCTCTTCATCGTGTGTGAGCGGGAGAAGCGAGCATATGGCCGTGCCACTCTGGGGAGGTGTGACAGCCTATCGGAGCGGGCACGCCACGCTGCCCGGCCAGATGCTCTGGGCTTCTCGCCGATTAAGTGGAGATCATCACTGTTTTCTTTGAGCACCACTGTGCCTTGTACTCTGAAGTGTTTGGTTAATCACTGTCTGCATTCGACAGAAGCTGCCAAAATGCTCATTAAGTCGAAATCCTCGCCGACATGTCATGCTCGAATGATGGATTTTTTTTCCCCTGCTCTCGCTTTTTTTCTCGTCAGTACGGCCCATCTTGCGTTAGTGTATGCTCATGCAAATGTGTGTGTGTGTGTGTGTGTGTGTGTGTGTGTATTTGAGACTGTGTGTGGCATGTTGCACAAATGTGGGCATATGTTATTGAAATGCTAAAAGTGCATGATGAGATTTCTGAGATGTTTTTTTTAAGATGCTGTCCGTCCTTTGTTTCCACTTGCCTTTGTGCAGAAAGTGTGTGTTTTCTGGGTGCGCGCGTGCGTGTGACGGCTGTCTCTGTCATGGCCTCAGAGGGACAGGGCTCTTTCTTTTCTCATCTGTTCAGCTGCAGAGCTTCTGCGTTCTGCATGTTATTAGCAAAACGCTCCAAGTCACACAGTCTGTGTCAGACAGCTTTGTGCACATACGAAGCTTCTCGATCTTCTGCACATTAGCGTCTTGGATGATGTTCTCACCCATGCATAAGGACTGGTATGGAGAAATCCAGAGTTACAGCTTCTTCTGAACTTGACGAGCCAGGTCCCTGCAAAATGTTAACCCTAATCCTGTACATATCCGGTCAGTTTACTAGCATTATACAGTAGACAATGATAACCAGGTGGTCAAGGGTTTAGACCATAGACATACCTAGACGCCACTTTGGCAGCTTCAACCCACAGCTGTAAAAATAAACCCAAACATCATATTGGTCCACCCAAGCCTGCCTGTAAACACTGCTGAAAAAGTGACTCACTTTTGTCAAACATGGACGTGGATTATTTTACTTATCACTTTAATTAAATAATTAAGCAGGAAACATTATTTAATACAGTAAGAAAGCAGATTATTATTAGACAATAAATGCAATAAGATGTAGTCTAATGAAGGACGCAATGCTATTAAGAAAATAGATTATCAACAGTAACAGCATATTTACTTTAAATAGTCGTATACAAGTACTATTATACAGTTAGAAGTGAGTACAGTATTATACTGCAATATTATTACTATGCATTCTATATTTTTAATCTATTAACATTGGTTTAATATTGTTTTTATATAGCATTCTTTATTAAGCATTTTCCTCCAGTAAAATCTTAATGAAAGAAACTGGCTCTGACTGAAAGCATTATGGGAAATGTAGTGCATGTAGTATCACAATTTTATCCCTGTTTTTGGGCACATCAATATGTTACTGATGCCCCAGTAAGGTGGGTCTGATGTCACCGCTGGCATTCACAACACTCTTTAAAATGATCAAAAGCTACATTATTTGCCCAAAGTCCAAAAGGCGACAAAATCAATGCAGATTTGTTTGTCACAAAGAGCAATTCCCTCCAAACCAAATATCGGTTATGTGGCACTAACATTACTTCTAAGTATTCATGTCCAGCTTTATCCTGGTCAGGGTCATGTTGGGTCATATCCTAGAACTACTGGATGCAGGGCTGGAATAAACGAACTGCACCCCATCCATCCATCCCTCACTCACTCACTCACTCAAACAAGAGTTACAGTTAATCTACCTTCTGACATGTATTTAGGGGAGGAGGAAAAACTGAGCAATTCAGGCAGACAGAAAGAGGACGGGTCACATATTAGGCAAAACTCAAACACAGGTTCCTTTTTTGTACTGTGCTCAATACTTTTACAAATTGTCTGCTAGCCGTTTCATTTATTCATTCGTCTTATCTGCTTATCCTAGTCAGGGTTGCACGAGAGCCAGGTACAAGGCAGGAACAACCCTAGACAAGGCACAAATGCATCTAAGGTCAATCGTAGGGAACACTCAGATACTCACTAAAGGACACTTTGGAAACACCAATTATCCGAACATGCATGTCTGTGGAACCACTGCACCACCGTGCTGCCTTTAGCTGTATCAGGGACCTCAAAAAGACTTTATGCACTAGGATATTCAGCAGAAGGAACAAACTAAGAAAACTTGAGACCGAGCCATGCTCAAAGCTGTTGAGACACACACACACACACACACACACACACACACACACACACACACATCTGTAGCCACCGTAGAGTTGATATCCATATTACTGCACAATTACTTAAACCTGCAAAAGTATTATATTACACAGTGACTAATACAAACAAATACAAACTTTTTTGGTGTGACAGCCTGGAAGAAAAAAGAAGACAAGAGAAGACGTTGAACCAATAGTGAGGAAGGGACTGTAAACGAATGACGGGTGCTGTTCAATGTTTTCTAATTTGGTTGCTGTAAAAAAAGAGACATCTGTTTAGTTAAAAAAAAGTCATACAACCTGAGAATGTTAGGCAAGACATTTCATATTACTCTCCAAAAATACAGGAAATTTGTATGCAGTATTAAACAACTGAAAAATAAAGCTGTGAAACAGCTTCTGTAGGGTAGAGTACACAGTACTTTGTGCAGGCATCTGGCTTTTGGCAACTTTATTGAGATGAAACTGACCCTTCTATCGTTTGAAGATGCTTTACTGCTTACAAAAAAATATGAGATATTTTCATTTTGATTGTTGTAGATCAGGACTTTTTGGTAAGACGGCAGCCAAGAAAGCTTAGATTTCAGAAGGTGAACAGGGTGAGTGAAAAGGCTAAGTAAACCTGAATCTTCATATATAATAATCCACACCTAGGTTTAAATTTTATTTATGCCAATGCACCGTCTGTATAGTCAATATAAAAAAATCCATTATTGGTATATCCATATACCAGATATATCAACTTGGGTCCATATACTGCATTCAGATCCATATACCCCATAATACCAAACTTGGGTAATCAGACCACCCAAAGAAGAAAGTTAAGTGTCAATTCCAAAAACATTTCAAGGCTGTACAAAGTTGACATGGAATTTGCATGGAATTGGTCATACACAGATCTTTAACAGTTTCATTCCAGCTTAAAAGTGAGAATCTGTCACGTAATCCCCTTTTTCCACACAACTCCACAGAATACACTAAGAGCCTTATTGTGCCTATGCCCCAGATTAGCTTTCATTTAGTGCTCAGATGTGTGCAAACCTTCACAATGAAACAAAAAAAAATGCAGATCAAACCATTTAACAATAGTTTGGATAGTGGCTTGCTATCACACATGAAACTATATCACTAACACTTCACAATAGTCATGCAGGTGTGAGAGGAAAGAGTAAGACAGAAATCTTATCAACTCAAAGATAAAGAGACTCGGGTTACCGCAATCTCACTGACCAGTCCTTAAAACGGAGCATGCTACAAACGTGATGCTGTCCAATATAAACAATCGTCCAATGCGCCAAGGTATCATGTAAAATACCTCAGGGAGAATAGGGGAGAACTGTGAACAAAGGCAGCTGAGAGAGGATAAGAGAGGTGGGCTGATCCGTGTCAAAGCACAGGTATGAGGAGGGGGTGGGTGGGGGTAGAAAAAAAAGGACCGACAGAATAGGGTCGGTCTACAATCAACACACACTCTCAAAGTCACTAAGCACACACTGTACTTGGGTCCATAATTTGCATGCACGTGACAAGACGACGGACCTGGGAATGAAGGTGCATAAAATTCTGTGAGAGACACATACTGCCAACAAATTTAGGCTACATCTTCTATTCTGCCAAGTTGTTATGCCAAGTTTAGACATTCTAGAGAGACATTATCGTAACGGAAAAAAAAAGAAAGAAATTGGCACTACATTTACATAATTTAGCAGACGCCATTATCCAGAGTGACTTACAATTATTACAGTCTTACAATCCAAGCAATTCTGGGTTAAGGGCCTTGCTCAGGAATCCTACTGTGGCAAGATTTGAACTCTGGGCCTTCTGGTCTAGAGAACAGTACCGTAACCACTAGGCCACCACAGTCCCAATACTACTCTGAATTAATAAGTGTTCTGTAAATTGTATTAAATTTTTTTTTTTCTAAGCACTGATTAATAAATATATAAAAACATACACACATGTAACAAAATGTATTTACTTTGCAGTCAAAATGCTTGGGTTGCCAAAGGATAACAAACAGGTTTTCCGCCCACATTACATTCTGTCATTTCAAAACAGGTCAGTGACCAAAATGGATGGTGACCAGATACAACCACAGGCACAGTATTTTTGTGCTATTGTAATGTAAATATAAATTGTATCTTCGCAAGAAAACCAAACGCAAATGACATACTGCTGAAAACTCAAGTGATTAGAGTGACTGAAGCAGCTGCTACTTTTGCGTCACAGAAGCCAAAAATGGATTGATAGGCAGTATTATGGAGAACACGGATTAAGGACTTAAATTAAAGAGTGAATAGGAGCCAGTTTATATAGTTATAGGTTAGAGAGAATTTACAAGAAGATTGGGAACAAAAAGGAGTACTACTAACAATAGGACAGGCACGTAGACTTACACTGGCAGCTGGTTATAGATCACTTACATAAACAAAAGTCTCTAAACACAGAGTCTCTAGTACCGACGGCAGTTGACATTTACTGTATAATTCTTACAAAAATTAGGGAATGCTTCAAAATAAAATATTCCACAATACAATAGCCCCTAATTTTTGTGCGTAGTGTAGTTACGCACACAAATGAAAGCTGGAATTCCACCCTTAACTCTTGCCTCTGCTCATGTAGGGTAGGGTTATAGTTATTGCCATCTAAGAGTGGTATGGCAATATCAGTGGCATACTGCATTTATAAAAGGGTTAACTTTTTATATTTATAACAAGCAATTTTATAAGGCAGAAGAAATGTATTATTTTACGGTTGGATTTTTTTATGGAGAGATATGGTTAAGCAAGTCATTTAAATTATTCTTTGTGGTTTGAGTATGGGGCATTCAATTAGTATGTGTTTAAAAGATTGTGTTATGTTGCTCTCTTGGCAGAGGTGCTAAATTACCTGAGAGCAGGTGACTGTGTTAGGTGAGAATGGCCGATGCAGCACCTTGTGTAGGTTGCACATCTGCATTTGGATCTGCAGGATTGATTGGCTGCTGAAGTGACTTGTTTACAGGTGCAGCATCCAGAGATATTTCATTTTAAAGTGTGCCCTAATTTTTGTGAGAACTATTTTATGATGTATTATAATTAAGATAATTTCTTATAATCAAGTCACTTATTAGTGACTGTTCTTTTAGTGATTGTTGAATGGCACATCAAGCATGGAAAACAGACAGAACATTTTTTGAACATGTTTGGCAATATCACAAATAAAGTTAAACTTTAAAGATCAGCAAACTCATTTTATTAAGTGATAAAAGGCAGAAGGCATAAATCTTGCCAAATCAAATGCATGCATCAGAAGTGTGAATGATCTGTTGTAATGCCCAACAACGCAAGCAACCAATAAGAACAGAAGCAGTTAATAGAATCAGTCCAAAGATGGAGTCTTATTATAGACACACAACTGCACTTTTTAACTAGCAATTAAGACTACACACCTGGCTCTCATGGGCATGGAGAGCCATGGGTAAGTTGATGATTGATCCTATTGTTTTGAAATAAGTGTGTCCCAATAAAACATTAAACCTGGGACTGTAGTAGCAAGGTGGTTAAGATTCTGGATTGTAGACCTAAAGGTTCAGCGTTCAAATACCAACTCTGCTAAGCTACCACTGATAGGTCCATAAACAAGGCTCTCACACAAACCATGGCCAGGAGAATGGCAAAAATAAGACAACAAAATGAGGGGATATTTCCTTATTGGATATTTAATTTGTCGTATTTTTATTTTTGGGAGCTATATAGATTCAGCAATGTAATGTGGGATGGCCTTTCTCTTTAATTATTGTGGACAGACCTCCACAGAAAGAAGGTTGTTTTTCCACTCAATGGCAATGGCTTTAAACACTTGATGAGCAACTGAAAAATGTTTCCAGGCCACATATTCTCTACAGGGTTCAAATCTGGATTCGGACCAGGCCAAAACATTAGCCTGATGAACTTTACACCGCTACTTGGTGGTCTTCAGTTTGATCAAACGCACTGTCTTAGTGAAAAATAGCATGGGATTCTTCCTCTTTAGAAAACAATATTTTATCAGTGGGAAGCAATCCTCTCTGCAATATTTCCCTGTACTCCAAAGCTTTAATTTACTTTACACAGTGAAGCAGCTCACCACCAGCAGTTAAAAAAGGTAGAAGGATCATTTTCAGACCAATGATATGTTGCTGGGACCAATTTAAAGTCTAATATTTAGCAATTTCAGGTTTGGCCTTTTTTCTTTCCCTGCGAGTCTATAATATACACAGACATGGCCTACTTTAAAGGTTTTACCATCAGTAATGAGGGCAGACAATAAGGAGGAATGGACAGTGAATAAAAGGAGAAGAGATATATGTTTCAGGGAAGATGAAATAAGGTTATTTTAGTAAACTATGGATAAAGGAGTTGGACAGTGTGTGTATGTGTGTATGCTTCTGCTTATTTGCTGATACTGAATGACATTAATCAGCAGCACAGTTAAGATGAAGCTTAAAGAAATGCGGATTATTTGGTAACTAAATCAATTATTAAACCAATAAAGAAATTTAGACTTTAGAAAGCTAACAGTGATTCACACTGGCCCTAGTTAATGTCTCAACATATGAAAATAAGTGACTAATATTCTCTGACACTTTGCAGTAAAGGTCTGGGCTAAGGTCATTTTGTTTTTAGATCTTAGCAGCATCCCTGTACTGTGGTAAAGATTTTTTTATTACATATTGGTGACGGCTGGATTTGTCATTCCATAATATTCTTTTTCACTTATGTTCAATCCAGACTTGAGCTTTAAAATATATATGCCTTTTTATGCTGTTTCCTTTCTAAAAAAGTGCTTCTTTACACTGTAGAAGGGTCAGCTTGTCAATTTGCTCAAACAGCAAAATAGTGCAGTATTGAGCTTTTATTATTGTGCTTATACTATCTTATCTTAATTTAAAGAAAATGCAAAATTCTCATGGTGCTGCTGACTGCTCAAAGCATGCCGATTTTTGTCATTACTAATACGACAGCATTAACAGTATTGGGGCTTCCCCAAGGATATATCTCATTCTTATGGAAAGTCCATGAAAAATTCAAGCTACGTAACATATGTAAAAAAAGTTAATGTAGTAACAGATTATCTGAGCGAATTCCTTGCAGTGTTTGTTTACGACGCAATAAGCTGGTTCGAAGCTACGTGGGCTGCATCATTGAGCCAGGCGTGCAATTGTCCTTTGCGTTTCAGCTTTATGAAGCGTAGCCATATGGGAATCGTGCCTGTACGCTGTTCGAGTGCGTGTGTATGTGTGCAAACACATGCTCGAGTGTGTTCAAGTGCAATGTCCTCACAATAAACTCTCTTAAGATAAATGTATTTATCTGTATGAATACCAAAAAATAATATAAAGTACTCAGCTGGGTAAAACTCGCACGGCAACAGAATAAATGGCAATAATACCCATCTTGTGCGTGTTTTTAAATTCAGCTCAGCCAGACAAAGGAGTCAAGAGGCCATTACAGTGTTGTCGCTGTTTCGCTCACCATCAGCCAGGATGAGAGGCCCTTTCTCACTAAGCCACTTCAACCAGGCCACAAATCGAGTGTGTGGGAGGGTGTGTGTGTGTGTGTGTGTGTGTGTGTGTGTACGTACCAGAGCCAGAACAAAAGGAAATCCAATAAAATGAGTAGGCAACATTAAGCTCAATGCAAGTGGAACACTTCAATAGAGAGAAGTCTTTATTTCTCCAGCACTTAATTTTAGATTTGTCTTTGTCGGCAAAGCGCCAGAGCCATTGAGGTGACATGACCAACTCTCTCTCTCTTACACTCTCACTCACACACGTTTCCCTCGAGGAATCCAATACACTTCTTAGATTAGCCTGTCGCTCTAATTGTACTCAATATTCTTGACACTGATAAATGAAAAAGTAATGATAGCTTGCATATTAATATGCATCTAATGATAGCAGATTTGAATTTACAAATTCAGACTCTGTTTGGACTGCAAATGCACTAATGCTCGACATATATACCCAGACCACTTAATTAATGCATTCTTTAAACCTATTTCCATAGTGCATTCAGTCCACACATATTGCATACATGGTTAAGACGGTGGCAATGAAATTAGTAGTGCTGCTGCACAATCGTGGATGTATGTTCATGTACCTTACAAGGTAATTAGGACAAGTATGCATTTTACAAACCATGTTCGTAGCCTGAAACCACATACAAAGTACAATTTCCATAGGACTGGAATGGAAACCCGGCTCAGTTGAGGGAAAAATAATGTAAAGACAGCAAACCCAAAAACACCCACGCAAGCACGCACGCGCAAATAACTGAAGACATAAAAATATACCTGCATTATTATATTTTTAAATATGTTATCCCTGTAAAAATACTTTGCTTCTGTCTAGTTTAAGTACTACTGGAAATTGAATTATTACATAACAGAGTTTAATTCTTACGTAAAACATCTAAGCTGCCCAAAGGGTGGCTCACTGAGTCTTGGTCATCACATGGTTTGCTCCTAATAATGTTTCTCCTTGCTTGCTTTCCCTCGTCACTCTAGGCTTCTTAAGTTTGGGATAGGTCTTAGATATTAGAAGATAATCTAGCGATAGCTAGAGAGCGAAAGAGAGAGAGTTATATATATATATACAAATGTTGCTTAACTTGACATTTGAAGCCAAAAATGTTTATTCCTCATGAAAACAAGTGTTGGGTCACAATTAAATTAGATATACCATTATTACACAATTATTTCTGTATTAGAATAAATTTGGAAAGGTAGCAGCCAAGAAACACCACCAAATAGTGAGTTTTGCCTTTTTTTTTACTTGTGTGTAAATATTTCCTATATTAAAGCTGTAAATAGTACCATAAATGAAACAACTACACAGAACTGTACTGAGAATTGATTCATGGTGATGTGGTGCTCTTCGCGCAACAACTTGCTCCTCCATTTTACCCAACCTCAGTTAAATTGTTGGCTTCTAAAAATGGATACCCAAATATCAGTACCAAACACCGTACAAATGATTTGGTGTCCATTTTCAATACAACATTATATAACATTATGATCATTACAACACTTTAAAACAGGCAAGACTTTAGCACAGGATAGCTAAAGGATCATTAGGATCATTAGGATCATTAGGATCATTAGGTCAAAAAGCCCATACTCCACTCTTGTATCATCCTTGATGCATTGGAGTGCGCAAACATGCTGCAGAGGTCTAAAGTACGGCTTTACTTCATTAAAGTAAACAACGATGTTTCTCAGTGCAAGAAAAGCCTTAAGGTAGTAGTTGTCAAAGCCGACTACACGTATCCCATGAATCATCTGATGAAACATGAAATTATTCTCAGTCAGGAAAAGTTTTTTTTTTACTGCTTGAAGAACAGCATTATTTCACCAGAGATTACTTAAAACTACACTATGTTAGTGGCTTTAGTACTTTAGTGGCAGATGGTAAGTTATGCACTGGCAGGTTATGTTTTTAATGTTCAAAGTCATTCATTCATTCCCATTCTTATCCACTTAATTCTGATTAGGGTCACAGGAAAGCTGGTGCAAGGCACGTACAACCCTAGACAGTGGGCCAATCCATCATAGGGTGTACACACGCACACAAGGGGCACGTTAGAGACACTAATTAACTTAACACGCATGTCTTTGGACTATAAGAAAAAATCCACAAGGATACAAAGAGGACATCCAAAAGTTAACACAGAATGGAGCGAGATCACTCCACCTGAGATTTAATCCAGGACCTTGTTGCTGTGAGGTGACTTGGCTACCCACAGAGACACTTTGCCGCCCAAATTTGAATTCAGCTAGCATTAAAACATATTAGTTAGCTAACTGGCCATCATTCAGCTACCAGAGAAAGAACACTGCTTGCAATCGGACAGGAACACACACTTACACATTCCATTTACAGCTTGTAAGAAATAAGCAGTAGAAAGTCATCCACAGAAACACACGTTACTAAAGGAATCAAAACTGCACTGGAACCTCCTCTGTTGTTTGCTGAAAGGAGAGGGGGGTTGGTCCATCTGTACTGACATGCATTGGAAAATGCACCTACTATAACTCGGAAAAAAAAAAAAAAAAAAAACATTTATGCTCAAGGATTCTGTCCTTTAGAGAGAACAAAAACTCTCATACAGTTCCTTAATGTAATCAGAATTGCATTTGTTTGATGAGAAATCCCCCTGAATGACATAAGACTTTGCTCGGCAGTCCTGCAGTCTGCGGGGATTCCCTAATCTACCAAGTAGAGCAGAGTGATATGACCTCAAATCAATATCACAATTAATTAAATATTTTATATTATGAATAAAGAACAGTTATTTTGGATCTGTGTTATTTATTCCCATCTTCTTGAATCTGCTTTATATTGTATACTGTATTGTTTATATTATAATGTTTGCAATGCTTGTATTAGAGAGCTGCTTTGTGGAGGTGCTTGTTGCTGGGCGCTTTTTTTTAGCCATATTCGGTAGCATTAACATGGTTTTGAAAGTGCTTGATGGTATTACCGCTGCTTTAAGGCTTTATCACTTTTCATCTGACTTCTATAAAGCCAAAATGTGTCCAAACGACGGACACTGCATTTTTCTGCTCGCTGTTATGTATACCTGCACTGTTTGCAAAAATTAGGCGATATTTCAAAATGACCGTTTCTTATTTCATTATTTCAATTGTACTACCAAGTTAACGACTGTTTTATCAATATAAAAAACAACAATTACCTCAGAATCAACAGTCAAATTTAAAACATTATCTACGTCCACCATTTTCCAGCTCATCAGCCATCAAAGTTGGTATGGTTATCGAAATATCAAATTAATATTTCATAAACAAATAACATTTGTTATTGCAGCATTTCAAGTAGCCGAGACTTTAAGTAGCGAGGGTTTGAATGAATGTAAAAGATTTTCACACTCACAATTTGCACACCTGATGCTCCCTTTATCAGAGACGTAGCTGCAGGGCAGTTGCAGATCGACCTGCAATCCTCCCTTGGAACATGGGTCTGATGCAACCTTTATCAAATGTGTCAAGTAGTCAGCTTACTCCTCTCATCTAGCCTGCAGGGAGTGAGCACGTTGCGTATTAGATGATTGTGTCGCTGAATAAATCAGCACGCAATTCAAATATCACACATTTACAGTTTGGTTCAAGGTCAGAATCATTTGCATGGTCTTGATAAATACCTGTTTGATACAATGTGAGTGTTATATATGAAAAATATTATATGGATTTATTCATAGTCCATTTTATCAGTTCCACTTACCATAGGTCAGGTACTATTTGGGTGGTGGATGTGGTGGTATGATTGGATCAGACACAGCAGTGCTGCTGGAGTTTTAAACACTGTGTTCACTCACCGTGTTAAGAGTTCCAAATAGAGATCTCCATCTCTATTTGCCTTCTGTGCATGGCCTGTTTTTTTGTTTTCTTTGTTTTTAACATTTTTGTTTTGTTTTGGGGGTTATAGCACCATTATTTCACATTAATACCAGTTACTCCTAAACTTAGTTTAAGTCTATTCACACCAAATACGTATTTTTCACATTAAACAAATCAATTAATAAGAAGAAAAACCCTGTAAACCCCCTGTCCATGTTTGGTTTCTTTAATTTCCCTTTTCACCATCATTCTTAAATTGGCGCCTCGTCTAAGGTTGCCCAGAGCTTCCAGGGGGGCACCGCCTGACCCACGACCATAATGGATGGATGGACCATTATTCCCCAGCCTTTCATCTATATTCCACCAGCTTTTCTTAAATATCCACGTTTTTAAGGTCAGCATGCTGCTCGTCATATAAGCTCTTTTGCTGTTCCGCCTGACAACAGAACTGGTTACAAATTAGAACAGGCTCAGAATGTTGTAGACGGTGTCAAGGACGGCATTAATATAGATGAGCTCTTTTTCAAAACTCGATGTGTTTTTTCTGTCCATAAATATCAGATCCTGTGTGAACAGGCATTACGTCATCCTCTAATCTTTCATCAGTGCTGACAGGATGTTGCCGACAGGATGCTGGCAGCTGGATATTAAGGTTAGTGGATTATTATCAGTCCAGTAATGACACCGAGGTGATCTCCAGCAGCACTGCTACGTCTGATCTACTCATACCAAAGCAACACACACTAACACACCACTATATCAGCGTCACTGCAGTTCTGAGAATGATCCACCACCCAAATAGTATCTGATCTGTGGGGGTCCTGATCATTAGAGAACAGGGACTGCAGTGAGTAAGCGTAGAACTACAAAGATGTTGGCAAGTTGAACTGATAAAATGGTCAATGAGTGTAGAAATAAGGATGTATAGTTAAAGTGCTCAGAGAGCGTCATTATTCAATATAACTACATATCTAGCATGTTACCTTCTTTGTCAAAAATACAGATAGTTTCATTATACTGTGAAGCCTTTACAAATACAGAGTGCTGTGAACATCTCCGTCTTCTCAAGCAGACTGCCTACAGCATATCAGTAATATATGCCGCATGATTGTTTATCACTCAAAGAATTTTTTATACTCTTGTTTGCTTCATAGCTGTGAAGTATTCCCAAAACGAGGCACCTGCACGCTCCGCAGCCTGCCTGCTTGTTCTCTCGCCGTCTGGAAAATAACAAACCAGCGTCTGGCATTATTTGCGGCATGGCAGGGAACGAAAGGTCCGTGGCCCGCTTGCTCTCCCCTGAGCACGTATTGATTACAGCAATGTCTCCACTGCCTACGAGAGCGCTCAGGGGTCAGGGCTATCACTATCGCAAAGTTTTTACAAGTTTCAATTTTCTCCATTCTGTTTTCGCCCCCTTCCGCATCCTGTTTTTCCTCCACCTCTGTCTTCCAGCTCTTTAGTAGCTGATAAACAGCAGGAGTGTTGTTGGCGTCTGAGGCATGGTTGCGTAACTGAAAGCATTCACCCTTTGCTCTTTAAGTGGGTGTTGTGCTGCCTATAGGATGCACTGCCTGGATTTCTAACTCTCAAATAGACGAAGCTGAACCTGCGAAGGTGGATCAAAGTGGCAACCCAGAAACATACTCAAAAGGTCCAAAAGTAGACACGAACTGTTTTAGCTGATACTTAAACAAGATACCTGCGCATATATTCTTATGAAACTTTTAAATCTGGCTTTTCAAATTACAGTTATTATTCATAAACTAATGAATTGTATGGCTACATTTGAATATTTAGTTGACCTTCTTATCTAGAACACCATATAACAGTCTTAAGAAATAGAGGGTTCAGGGCATTCCCAAAAGTGAAATCCTGGGAGTGCCCAGACCCTCATCTTGCAGATTTGTCAGCTGCACATTCATGATCGAATTCCCTGCTCCATCACATCCCATAGGTGCTCTAATCATAGGTTTGTTTATTTGGCTTCTATAATGTTGCTATCTGCATCAGCAGCCAGCCTAGCGACACACACAAGGTTATATCCACACACAAGTTCATCTCAAGACCAGTCACATATACACACACACAGACACACACACAAACAAGTCAATGCCAAATTAGAGTCACCAATTTACCTAACATGAATGTCTTTGGACTGTGGGAGGAAACCGGAGTACCCGGAGTAAACTCAGACAGACACGGGGAGGACAGGCAGACTCCACAAAGAAAGGACTCAGGCCGCTCCACCCTGGGATTGAAGCCGGGACCTTCTTGCTGTGAGGCAGCGGTGCTACCAACCGTGCCACCGTGCTACCCCTCTAATCAAATGAGATCTGGTGACAGTGGAGCTATTCAAGTACAGTGAACTCACTGTCATGTTCAAGAAACCATTTTGAGATAATTTGAACATTAGCAGCAGCTACACTGTGGTCATAAAGAGACCAACAGAGTCAATAGCAATACTATGGTAGACCGTAGTTTTTAAATGATGTTCATTTAGTATTATGTGTGCCAATGATATATCTAGTACACCATTATACCACCAGCAGTCTGAACTGTTGATACAAGGCAGGATGGATTCATGCGTTCACATTTGTTACACAAATTCTGACTCTTCCATGCAAATGAAATCAGCAGAAATCAAGACTACTCAGACAAGGCAACATTTTCAAAACCCGTTGTCCAATTTTAATGAGCCACTGCAAATTGCAGCCCTAATTTTTAACCTTAGCGCATTTTGGGAAGAGAGCTTCGCCCCTTATTGAATATACTTTTTTGAACCACTTTCTTTAAACCCTGTCAGAGAAAATCCCAACAGATTGTCAGTTTCTGAAATACTTAGACCAGCCCATCTAGCACCAATCACCATGTCATGTTCAAAGTCACATTTCTTCCCCATTCTGGAGGTTGAATCACAGCAGGCCGTCCTGATCATGTCCACATGCTTTAATTCACTGAGGTGCTTCCATTTTGAAATGGATACATAATAAAATGGTACATATTTTTCACATTTTAAATGAGCTAGTTCTCTACAAGCCACATATTTACTTGTTCTCTCAGCTGTCGGTGCTGCACATGAAAACTTTGGGCTGCGACCACTAAATTTTGATTAATACAATTCGGGTTTGGAGGCCGGGCCCCAAGGTCTCTATTCGACATCTCAAAAAATAACGAGCCTTCAAGAATAAAATATATGCTGGGGAGAAAGAAATGAATGTATTTATATGCGGCTGTCCACCATATTCAAATGAAATGAAGAAACAAGGTAGCCTTCCCTGATTAAATCCATTCTAGGCCGCGCCATTACACCCTCCATCTGTATTTAACTGTCATGGTTTCTGTCTTGGAGCCGAAGTCGCTATTAGGCCTTTGCATACGTTTGCTATAAATACCTGCCTCTCTGTTGAGCATGGATTACTGTATCAGTAGCACCGAGCCCGTTGCCTTCTGGGAATGCAACAACCTCTGGGGCTACAGCCAATCCTGGTCGACTCGTAGCAGGAAGGCAAGCCCTAGTCACAGCCCTGTCTCTGTTTCCGAGCACGAGCATGATTTACTTAAGCTTGTCAAGGTGAGCAGAAATCTCAAAGCAAATGCAGTAATAAATTGTAATACATGCTGCATATGTTTGACTCGTGACCCCTGGCATTTGGAGCGAGCTCTCCGCGCACAAATCCCAGTGACAAGAAATGGCAAAAGAGGGACAAAATTTTACAGATTTACAGCACAGGGAGAGAAAAAAATAAAAACCGAGGCCTCAGTGTATTAAAGCTTTAACTCACTTTTTTTCTGCAGATAGGAGGTTTCTTACAATCCGTACGAACATACATATGCATAAAATCTGAATTTCTCTCATGAGCACACAAAAGGAGGGAACTCCATGTGAATTGCAGTTGACTGTATATTTGTTCAAATGAATTACATTTGAAAGCTAAGAGCGAATAGTTTGACACAAGGTATCTCCACCTCAGCCTAAACAAGTAGCAATAATGCTAGAAAAAACTGCCAGGTCCCGGTTTATCCTCACTACTGGGTTAAGTTTAAGCACTTGATCCATTCAGCGATGGTTTAATGTTATCAACAGAATACCTGGCAACAAAATTGCACTGCATGTAAATGCCCAGTTGTTCTACTAATATAAAGGCTGATGAGCTGCATCAGTGAGTGCATTTACATGTGCTTGATAATTCAATAACTGAAGAAAAGTAGACTGTCAGCAAACCGGTCAACAATTATACATGCACTTAGGTAATCAGGTAAATGTAAACCTCCAGTTTTAACACGATTCAGGCAATAATTGCATTTCCACTTTGCAACCAGTCACACAATTAATAAAAATAACAAAAATAAAATAATCAAAGTATTCATTTTCTTAAGTACGCATGCATTTCAGCATATATACAGTGTCCAATAGCTATGTTCCCGCCTTTTAATTCCAGTGCTGTCAAAACTCACGAGACAAAAGCCACCACTGTCAATGGAGACAAAGAGACCAAATAAGGCCAAGTCTTTAGAATAGGCAGACCTGGCAGTCATATTTTGAATTAGGCTCAGCACATGCACGGACCAAAAAAAAATTCTAAATCGGGTAACTGGTGTAACATGCAATGAATAATCCGATTACTGGAGTAAAAATAAAGCTCTCTTTATCAGATTTCTTAATCTAACTTCTAGATACGAGTATGCTGTGTACATGACAACTGAAATAAACTGCAGCTATATGAATGATCGATACCATGATCGGATTATTAAATGCATGCACTTTAAACGCAGTCACAGTAATCCACACCATTTACTTATTTCATAAAGTATTATTGAAATATTAGGAGCATGTAAAAAGCGAAAAGCTAAAGCTGTTGTATGTGTGTATGTTTGTAAGTGCTAAGAAAAAAACTCAGACTAAATGGAATGACTTAATATAATCTGGGACAGTACACGTCACAAAAATGGCCTCTTCACACGTCTAGTCAGGCAGACGCTATAGCAGTGTGAAGTCCAGAACAACACCACCAACACAAACAGTTTCTATTTAGAGGTCTTGAGGTCTGTGAGCCATTGAAGATCACTTTCTCCCAATCATTCCTAGCTGGCTGAACTCTCCTCACTACCCTACACACATTGGACTCCACGTTGCAATTTGCAATTCCCATCAATTCACAATGCAGTTAAATAACAGGTGGCATCAGCTAATCGATTGCTGTTCTATAACGTTTGCACAATTAAAAAAAAAACTGGGACTGTGGTAGCCTAGCGGTTAAGGTACTGGACTCTGGACCTGATGGTCCAGGGTTCAAATCCCACCTCTGCCAAGCTGCCACAATTGGGTCTTCAAGCAAGGCCCTTAACCCACCATATCTTGGATTGTAAGCCCGGATGAGTTGTAAGTCTGGATAAAGGCGTCTGCTAAATGCTAAATTTCTTCGCAAAACGATCCACAGTACTGATTTGTTTGACTAGGCTGTGTGATGGTGCGTCCCGGATTCCTCAGAGCCCAGAGACGTCGATGCAGCCCCTGAGCACGGTTAACATAAGGTTTCGGGTTTGCACAATAAAGTTTTAAGTACCATTTGTGAATGTAACTCTGTGTTGTAATGCCTGAGAACGGTTTGCCAAAGTAGTCCCTTGTCCATGTGCTTCTTTCAGCTGTTGATGAATGATGGTTCTTGATGCAGTGCCGTCTGAGGGAATCAATGAAGCTTGATCAGGAATGGTCTTTTTGGAAAGGGAGCAGTCAAGAATCAGAAAGAGGAACAGGATCACAAGGCTAAAAAATGCTAAAACAGTTGATATCAAGATCAGGGGAACAGTTTGACATTTTTGGGTCCAAGAGTTGATATTCAATACATACCTTTTTAAGTAAACATTTTAAGTTTGAATCTTTTATTTTCATTTTACTGTTATCGCCGTAGAGCTATAGGCAGCTCATTGATTTGCTCAGCCTTGCAGCTTACCCTGCACTCACTCACTTTGTATCTCCGCAAACTACTTACATCTATGGAGCAAAATGTATCTTTTATGTGACAGTGCAACATATTTTTTTTACTGTACTTGCAAAAAAACCTGGTATTTTAGAAGACAGTACGAGAAACAAGTGCGTATGCTGCGCTGAACTGCAGAACCAAGCTGGTGAAACCCTACCTGAACCCCCACACCCCTGCACGGCATACGAAAACCAATTCTGTAGGAAACGTTCTACAGCTGACCGTCATCCCTCAGTCAGTCACGTTGCTTCTACGACCGTCTGGCCGTCCATGGACGGTTCACACACCGTGACACGCAGATCCAGCACACGAAGTGTTACCGCCTGCGGCTCATCGTCAACACCAACCAAACATTGCTCAGCATTTAGTGTGCTCAAGCTGATGCCACATGTTTAATACGCCTTTATGTTTAATAAAACTTTCTGTACCCGACACTGTGCGGTTATTACAGCTTCTGCACTACAACACAATGTATCTGACAAGGTAATATAGGGGTTACATAGGTTACTAACCATATTAATAAAGACTAGAAACGTATCGGACCACAGATGGATGTTATGCAGTGCATAGCTGTATTTGATAGTAAGGGAAAAGGTGAACGCTTTTGTCACTCTGGCCCCTGTATTACACCTTAATGAACTGGAGCTAAAGAACTTGGGCATTCTTACTGATTTAATGCAACAAACAGTGACTGGAAGTAACACAAAGGCTGGATGAATGCCCTCGTTCATTCCCACAGGAATTCTCTCAGGAAGCCAATGAATATTTAACTCAGCTATTGCAGGAGGCAATGGAGAACTCGCGCGCGGTCTCATAATGAGCTCTAACAGACCATCAGGAACCATACAGCTTTATTTACCTCACAGAGCCTCAAATGCACTGTAACAGTTGGTGACTTGAGCCAGGAAATTAACTCCAAAAGAGACACGCAGGGAAGGTTACTTATCTTTAGAGTTTTGATAAATACCTGTCCTGAGCAGCTTATGCAGATTATGAAACATAAACAAAGCCTTTTTTTACCTGGGCTGAGTGCTTTCTACCTTTTTTACAATATCATCATATCCTACTTTATAAACATGCATGTCGTCACACTAAAAATCTCCCTTATTTGGGAGTGTTTAGAATGACAAGCAAGGTTTGGCAATATGAGGTTGACGGGTGTTGAGGCTTAAGCTTTAAGTCACGACTGACTCGTTTCCTTGAAACAAAGTTACATTTACATTTATGTCATTAACGTATGTCAGTCAATCCAAGCAACTGTGGGTGAAGGACCTTGCACAGGAACCCAACTGTGGTAGCTTGGCAGAGGTGGAATATGAATCCAGAACCCTCTGGTCCATAGACCAGTGCAGTCCATAGTTTTTAATAAACACAGTACTACATTACATTTACATTTTCCAGCATTTAGCAGACGCTCTTATCCAGAGCGACTTACAATTAATACAGTCTTACATTTTTTT
>JAUZST010012698.1:0-11324 GCA_034779995.1 Parotocinclus haroldoi
GAAAAACACCCCCATAGCATGATGCTGCCACCACCATGTTTCACTGTTGGGATTGTATAGGACAGGTGATGAGCAGTTCCTGGTTTTCTCCACACATACCGCTTAGAATTTACGCCAAAAAGTTCAATGTTTGTCTCATCAGACCAGAGAATCTTATTTCTTATAGTCTGGGAGTCTTTCATGTGTTTTTTGGCAAACTCCATGCAAGCTTTCATATGTCTTCTGTCTGACCACTCTGCCATAAAGCCCCGACTGGTAGATGGCTGCAGTGATAGTTGACTTTGTGGAACTTTCTTCCATCTCCCTACTGCATCTCTCGAGCTCAGCCACAGTGATCTTTGGGTTCTTCTTTACCTCTCTCACCAAGGCTGGACGGCCAGGTCTAGGAAGAGTACTGGTCGTCCCAAACTTCTTCAATTTAAGGATTATGGAGGCCAATGTGATTTGTAACCTTAGCCAGATCTGTGCCACAATTCTGTCTCTGAGCTCCTTGAGCAGTTCCTTCGACCTCATGATCGTCATTTGCATTGACATGCACTGTGAGCTGTGAGATCTTATATAGACAGGTGTGTGACTTTTCTAGTCAAGTCATATCAGGTCAGTTAAACACAGTAGAACCATCTCAAGAAGGATAAGAAGAAATGGACAGCTTGTGAGTTAAATATGAGTGTCCCTGCTGAATACTGGTCTGAATACTTATGACCATGTGATATTTCAGTTTTTCTTTTTTAATAAATTTACAAAAATGTCTACATATTTGTTTTTTTCTGTCAAGATGGGATGCTGGCTGTACATTTATGAGAAATGAAATGAACTATTTTGATTTTAGCAAATGGCTGCAAAGAGTGAAAAATGTAAAGGGTCTGAATACTGTCAGTACCCACTATATATACTGGTATACAAAAGAACAGTCTGCCCTTTGCTGACTTGCAGCAGACATTACAAGCTCAAAGGATCATAAGGTTGCATAGATATGTTCTATAGCCAAATTAAAGCCCTCTTAAAAGATTAATGCTCATTATTCTTGATTCGTAATGAATAGTAAATATAATTTCTGCTCCCACATCAATCACATATCATGACTCCCTTTTTTCACACACTTATCATCTGTATCAGCTGATTGCATATGTATACTGCTATCTATCCTTCACTCTCTCTCTCTCTCTCTCTCATATAGTCGTACTCATATCCATCATCCATCCCCTCTTTTTCCAAATGTGCCCATGGGCTCTTGAGTTGTAACATGAGCAGGTGTAGGTGAATGATGAAGAGAGTGCAAGCGAGGGAAGTCGAGTACACTCAAGGGGAAAAAGGGGTGAAGAGGCCCATAATAGCCATCCGGACAGAGAAATAGATGGAGGCAGACATTAAGAGAGAGGGAAAGGAAGCTACCCCACTTCACCTGTAATAAGGTGGAGTGCTTTTAAATGCCAGTTCCATGGGCTTTTTCCAATTCAATTAAATAAACCCCTATTTTCCAGTAATTTGGGCTCATGTTGTCATGGATATAGCAGCAGAATGATGAGACAGGTTGTCCCAGGATGGAAGAGGGTATGTTGTGACTGTTCACTGTCTTAAATTTAGTGCATAACAGAATGATGCACTTCGATGGGCATCATATATTTGTGATGTTACTCACTGGTGGTTATTCGTTTGATTTGCTTTCTCTGCAGGATTTTTCCAAGGGAGTATCTGTTGCAGCATATTCACCTATATTCTCTGGCTGATCTTCAACAGGTGAGAACACACACTTACAGTCAGCTCCAGTATGACACGTTGGTAAAAGCAGCAAGTATTTATAGTGAATTAGATTAATGTTTCAAACCACTCAAACTATTACAGTTCTATTCAAGATTACGAATCATTCATTATTTTTTGACAATTTTTTTCCATTTGAACTTAATTTTACTTTTTTTTGTCTAATTTGAGTGCATGCCCATGACATTCTGCTTCACTGTGGTATAAATATAAGGTGGCACATAAGCCAGATTCCTTTAGGCATTTGTCAACATGAGAAGAGGCTTTTAGAGAATATGAGAAACACTGGATTGACCACCATGTATAATACTGTGCAAACTGATTTGTTGGTTAAGCAATGGTATAAATACCATATATAATAGGTTGTTGATGGTCAGACACAAAAAATCTAAACTTGGACTTTGCATAATACCCTTTTCCACTGATCTTTATTCCAATCTTTTTGAGCTTGAGCCTTTGCTCTCTGCCCCCCTTCCAAAAAATGGTTTATTGTTTGCAACCATTCCAAAGAGACTATTCCTGGTCAAGCTTTTTCAGACTGTAGAAGGGTCAAATTGTCATCCCGATGAAGTTGCCAGATGCTGCTATTGCTCAAGTGTATGAGGAGCTTATAATGGCTCAATGATCTTGCCACTGAGCCATTAGAAGAGGCGTTTTATTTATATTTTTCAGTTCGTAGTACTCTCCTGTGTTTTAAATGGTTGTTTACAAGATCCCAAAAAGCTTTTTCACTAGTAGTCTAAGACTTTGAGACTGTATTTCATATGTGCAGCATGGTGCTGCAGTGGTTAACACTGCTGCCTCCGTCCTGGTTCCGTCTGTGCGTAGTCCCTATGTACTTCTTATGCTTGTGTGGGTTTTTTTCAGGTACTCTGGTTTCCTCCCACATTCCAAAGATATGAATGTTAGGTTAATTGATGTTTTCAAAGTGGGCCTTAGTATATGAATGTGTGTATGAGTATGTGCCCTATGATGGGTTGGTTATTAACTATCTGTTATTCCTGCCTTGAGCCCTGTGCCGGAATCAGCTCTCCAATTAATTAGTGTATTTTATGTAGTCTTCATATGTACTTTTCATTTACTGTACAAGAGTGGTTCATAAGGTAATCTAATTTAAATATGGCATAATCTAACTAAAATGTTGAATTGATAACCTGCAATTAATTACAAAAAATATACTTTTGTAAACAACATGATTTGAATATTTTATATAATACATTTAATATAATTCACAATATATTCTCATGAGGTCATTTAGTGCCGAAGTAAAATCATCTGTTTAATGACAATTTTCTTATTTATTTATTTGATGTGGTACCATACTGAGATGTAGTATTTTGCTTTAGTATCTATGTATGCAAAGGATATGAGCTTAATTGAGAATTGTATGAATTAATTTTTTTATTTCATTCCTCTGTGTAGAAAAAATGTTGCTGTTAAATTATTGCAAGAATTACCCTCTCAACCCTGTTACTTTGTGTTTATTCTGTATTTTTCTCTCTCACTCTCTCTTGCCACAAAGTGTGACAGGCCTTCATTCTTCTGGACATTAGGAGATGATGTCCTTCCAAGGGCCTCCCACTGAGGACTCATTTTACATTCTTTTTTGATATCATTTTGTTAATTTTTTAACTACTAATTTAAATTGTATTATTGGTTTGTTATTTAATTTAAATTGTTATTTACCTATAATTTAGCTATAATTTAATATACTTAATAAGTATTTATTTAACTAACATTTAGGCCACCCATGAAGGATGGGTCCCCTGTTGAGTCTTGGTCCTCCCAAGGTTTCTTCCTTCTACTGTCAGGGAGTTTTTCCTTCCCACTGTCGCCCTAGGCTTGTTCAACTTGGTATTGGCCTTTTAAGATAGAATAATATAAGATTGTAAAGCTGCTTTGAGACAATGTACCATTGTAAAAAGCGCTATATAAATGAATTCAATTCAGTTCTATTCTATTCTATTCTATTCTATTCTATTCTATTCTATTCTATTCTATTCCCCAGTATGTCACTCTGACATAAGCGAACTTGGTCTTTTTTCCATTGTTGCACATCTTTATCGCTCCCTTTCATTCTTACTGTGGTTCTTCACCCCTTTCTTGTTCCTGTCTAAAATGAGACTAAAATTAGTGTGATAGGTGCTGGTTTTAGATCTCATGGTTGGTTAACCACTTCTCAGTGGAGAGTGTAAAAGCCAATAATACATGTTGACAATGGTCCTTGCTATGAAAAAAGGAAGAGATGAACCCTTTCAGTAGCTTACAAAACCCCACTCTCCTTTTGTCAACATTGTATCTGTCTCTGTGTAATTTTTTTCCATTTGTCTTATTTGTTTCAAGGCTTTGCTTTCTCTCCACAGTGACTTCCTCAGACTTGTAGAAATCAAAGAAATTCTCATTCTTTCCACACCACTTTCTCGTTCAGCATCTTAATTGGCTTACCTTATAAAGGAGCCATTTTCTTTTGGTATGGCAGCTTAATGGCAGGTCCTTTGTGGCCCTGAGATGCTTCTCCCTGCATGGGGAGGTCACTGAATGCTCCAACTAGACTTGAAAAACTCTGCAGAGTCAATGCAAATACAGTATTCTTGCCTATTAAGATCCAGCACATAGTCTCTACTATGGGCTGTCTTTGGTTAAACTAAATAAGGTCCATTGGCCATACTTGTTTGCCTAAGGCTTGCCCAGATACAGGTCTTGTTTGGGACTGTCTTTTGTTGGGCTTTACAACAAGAAAGGTTTGCCCATAGATGACCCAGTAAGGAGTGCCATATAAATGCTAATTGATTTGTATCTATTGTACGAGTCGTGACTGTGTTAGCCTTGCCAACAGTGTACAAACAACTGGAGCTGCACAAAGGGGCATTCAGTGGCTTTAAGGCATTGGTGCATTGGTACTACACACACTGGAGCAATGTAACGTTTTTACATGTTACATGTTAACAAATGTATTCTAAGGTCCAAATTAGGCCATGTTCCCCTTCCACCCTGACCTATTTTGGTTTGCGACAATAATATCTTGTCGGTTTAAATGTTCGGTCTGGGTGCCATGACCTAGCTTTCATTTATCACTTACTTTTGTGAGCTACACATCTCTCTGACTTGTAACTTTGTCCTTTTTACTTTTTTTTTCTTCTTTCTTCCTTTCTCCTGGCCACACTTCCTAATGTGCCGACTTGCTGGTGATAATCCTGTTTTGCAAGGGCCTGGCAGGGAGCGTGTTATCCAAACAAAACTTACCCTCTTTTTCTGTGTCTAATCCTGGCCCTTTCTCTGCCGGTTAATGGACCAGACGAGGACATTACTACCCTGGATGAGGAGGGATAAACTAAGCACGTTAATCACTGTTTTTTAGGGGATTAGGTACTGGACAACAAAGCACATATGGGACAGAGCCAAGAGCTGGGGGGTGGGGGATTGGGGTGCCAGGCAAAACGGTGGCGAGCACCTGTACCTGGCATTATTTATTATAAACCTGCAATGCTTGGCTACTGCTGGAAGTGTATACAATTTAGAGACTTTTTTTTTACCTTCTAACTCAGTCAGTAATTTACAGCGAGTGTATTAACAGCTTCCTTGTACCTCTACATAAGGGCTGGCCCGGGTGCAGAGCTCCCTGAGAGAGGACTCGTCGCACCTCAACCCTAGCTAAATTAATTACATTTTCTGTCAGCACTGATTAGGGGCCATATATGTCATTGTTACTTGGGCAATCGTGAGTGTTCAAGCCCTCAGCACTTTGATTACTGGGCTGCAGAAGTCTCTTGGCACTTAATTTTGTGTTCATGTCCAGTAGAGACAGGCTGTTTGGGGACTAAGAGAGTTGCCTGATAGATGTATGGCTAAGAGCTCTCTGGTTGCTCATATGTATGTGGCTTTTCAGAAGTTTCACATTTCCTTACACACTGGGTTTGCAGGATATTAATAATTTAAGGCTTTCCCACCGGCTATTAGGATGAAGTGGTAAATTTGAGCACAACTACGATATGACTGTTGGTTGATGAGAGACTATATAGTAGACTATTATAATTTAGTAATTTGTGCCTTCATTTCTAAAGTTGAGCACGTGCTGAGGTCTTTACCTTGGTTCAGACCCAATCCTGCAGTGCCCAGCCTCCCACTTACCGATGCAGACTGTTTTCAGTGTTACCCATGTCGCTGCGTGTGTGCGCGAGCGTGTGCCTGTGCTTCGTGGGAGACTACGGTGGTCCCTCCTTTTATTCTCTTTCCTTCCTCTCCCCACCTCCCCATCTTTCTAGCTGCCCCCTCTTCTCCACTCTCCACTCTGTCGCACTATTCTTTGGCTGGCGTCTTGTGTAAGGCCTAAAGAATGCTGGCAGGCCTTTTAATTGGTGTGCCACAGCGCTGCCAGGTGTAGCCACTTGTCTCTTCCCCCTCGGTGAATATGCACTGGAGGTCTGGGCCCCTACTCCTGGCCCATTCAGCCACCTACAATACACCTTCTTCAGACCTCCGCTTTCAAAGCCCAATGCCGATTTTTAACTACTCCGGCCAGTAAATGGCATTCACATATTATTTTTTACAAACGGTTTTCCAAAGGGAATTACCCCACTCTCCCACCCACTCTCAGTCCCTAGTCAACCCCCACCTCGACCCCTCCAACCTCACAAGCATTCATTAGTTTTGATGTGGATTCCTGATGTGAACTCTGGCTCCATTGTCTTGTTTCCCCGTAGTGCCCAATTTTAAAATGTTTTATCTTCCACTACTGAAATGTTACCATGCACATACATTATCATCTGTTGTGATCGGTTGGTAGATATATTGGCGACTGAGTTCTAGCTGTCCTATAGTTCTGCAGTGAATAAATGATGAAAACATATGTGATCTTATGGTCATCTCCATGCTTTCTCACTCACTTCTTTTCCCCTCACAGGTAATCGATGGAAAGCTGGCTCCATTCCTCTCCAAAGTCATTAAGTTCGCCAGTGCCCACGTGTACAGCTGCAGTCTGTGTCGAGAGAAGGGCTTTATCTGTGAGCTCTGCCACAACGGCCAGATCCTCTACCCTTTTCAGGAGAATGCCACCAGGAGGTCAGCTCCTCTAGATCCCATACCTTACAAATGCTCTAACCCTGCAGTGTCCCATTTTATGAATAATGTGAACTCTAATTACGTGCTCACAAAAATTAGGGGATATTTCACTAGGGGATAATTTCTTTTGAAATATCTCATAATTCTTATAATTTCAGAACTGTACAACTTTCATAAAATTACAGGATTGCTATATTGGTCATACCACACAGAACTTGTTAACTATATCAATAACTAATTCCTAGTTAATCCTATTTAAAATTATTTTATTTTAAAAACCAGTCTTCGGAAAATTAAAAGAAAACTGAAACTGACTGGAATATGCTTCCAGTATACATTCAGCACCACCTTTGATCAGATGTAGGACATTTGATCAGATACAGAGCATCGCAGCATTCGAATTTTTACACCCCAAGAGCTGAAACAGGTGGAATCTCATAGAGAGGCTAAATCTGCATTCATCACAATCATATACAACTGGTTGGACAGTATGAAACATGCTTATTTTTAAAATGCGGTGTTTTCTATTTTTGTATTGGAATTTATTTCAGTATGTATTTCAGCAGTATGAATCCAAGATATTTAATGTTTTGTCTGGTCAGCTTCATTTCATTCACTTGATTTCATGAAACACATTGAAAATAAAATTGGGAGATTATTGGTATGTACCAATCAGAGAAAACATCTAATGAGATTGCTGAAACTAAAATCGGTTTAAGAAATGTCCAACGCATTATTAAAAAATGGTGGGGAAAAAGCATCTTTGAGAAAGCAATGTGGATGGAAAAAAAAATCCTGAGTGATTGTGGTTGGGGATCACTGAAACGTTTGTTGAAATAAAATGGTAGAGAAACAACAGTAGATCTCAAGGATATGCTTAATAGTGAAAGTAAGAGCACTTCCACACACAATAAAAAGGACAAATGGAATGGGACTAAACAGCTGTGTAGCCTTAAGAAAGACACTTTGTCGGTGAGAATAACTACCAACAATTACTTCAGTTTGCTAGGTAGCATAAAGATTGGACTCTGGACCAATGGAAGAAGGTCATGTGGTCTGAGTCCAGATTTAACCTGGTCCAGAGCAATGGGCGCATCAGGGTAAGAAAAGAGGTGGCTGAATTGATGAGCCTAGTGCCTTCTGTACAAGCCTACAAGCCTGTTGCTGCATTTGGTCAGGTCTAGGTTCAGCAATGTTATGTGCCTAAAGAATGAGCTCAGCTCACTACCTGAATATATTACATGACCAGGTTATACCATCAATGTATTTTTTCTTCCCTGATGGCACGGGCATATTACAAGATGACAATTTTGGGATTGATCGGGCTCAAATTGTGAAAGAGTAATTCAGGAAGCACAAGACATCGTTTTTACACATAGATTGACGATTGACCAACAGTGAGTCCAGACATGAACCCCATTGGAACATTGCAAAAGCCTGCGGAAACAATGCCAAAGCTAAAGGCCGTTCAACAAAAGAGTTTATATTAGAGTGCGACCTTTTTTGCCAAGGCAATTGTGTATATAAATAAATAAATATAAATAAATGAACAAATTAAAGGGCCAGGGCACAACCCTATACTGAAGACCCGTGATCTTCCATCCCTCAGATGGTACTGCATCAAGAACTGTCATTCATTAATAGATCATTTAACCACATTCCAAGGAATTACTTTGGCAAACCTTTATGAAGCACTGCCACTTAAAACTTAACCCTTAACCCCGAACCCTTAAATTAACCATGTCCAGAAGCAGTGTTGGCTTCTTTGGGCTCATCACACAGTGGAAACATGTATTATGGTCAGTTTAATCAATGTTCCAAGTGTTTTTTTTAAGAAATGGAAGTCATATGCTCTTTACCAAAGACAAAAAGGACCATTCAGACTGTTATCAGCAACAAGTCCAAAAGCCAGGGTCTGTCATGGTACATAGTTGTGTCAGTGCCACTGGCAAAGGCCAGTTACACTTCTGTGATGGCAGCATTAAAGCAGAAAAGTACATTGAGATCTTACAGCAACATATGCTGCCTTTATTACATTGTCTTCTTTTCAGGCGTTTTAACAGTACAAAACAAAACAACATGGCTGTGGAAGAACATGGTATGAGTACTTTTAAGTGTGGTGAAAAGAAATTACGTTAAGTCTTAAATGCTTTACCCGTCACAACTTTTTTTGGAATGTGTTTCCAGGCCTGAAATGCAGGAATAGAAAACAAATGAACAAACATGAACTATCACAGGTTACTATCTGCAATAATAAAATAAAAGTGAACGTAAGACACTGCATTTTTATTTTGCTACTGTCTTAACCTCTTTTTACTTTAAAGCTTTTAAAGACCTACGCGTGTGGAATGTATAATTACTATACAAGACAGGTTTGTTTTGCTCTGCAAGATGTCATGCCCATTCAAACAGCAAAAGCAGAGTGCTTGTTCATGTGTTAATATCTGTCCAATCTTATTAATGGTGTAATTGATGGTGGTGAACTGTACAAAGCACACCAATGGAATGTTCCTTACATGTTCTTTAAGTAGCTTGTGACAGCTGAGCTGCTCCTGCTTTGTGTTAGTCACACGCAGGTGACTGAGGCATGAAGGTGAAGGGACACTCAGTGTCAAGACAAAGTTAATCCTCACACCATTTTTTTTCAGCCCACTTTAGGACTAACTACTGATAAGATGTATTCTACACTGACTTTAACCAGCCTGGACATTATTCTAACACAAGTGTAGTTTTATGTCTGCCTTACTCTGGACAAAGAATGTTTGAAAAGTATAAGGTATAGTTTGTAGAGTTAGAATTAATATAAGTTGTATAATAATGAATGTTCTTCCAACAAGGTACGTTTGTGTAAAAACTTGAAGACGCCAGTAACTTACATTCGTACCACCACGACACACACTGTTATGTTACTGGTTGTACGTATGTAGCCTGCTTTTATATAAAAAATAAGAATATTCTATTTATAAACAGGGTCCAAACAATTCCAGTGACCCAGGCCATAATGATGATATTCTGTCAAATTCCAAGCTCCACTAAAGCCTCAAGTTCTTGTTACACACTGTCAGTTTGCTGTTAACCTTGACTTTATGTGAGTGTTTTATAGCACAACTGTAAAGATACACGCTTAGTGGCAAGCTGTTATGGTAAGCGAATACTGTGGGACTAACTGTAATTGCAACAGAACATGTCTACACGCCCTGTTGTAAACCTGTAAACACCTGCTCATTACCCCTTGATGAATCAACACACCCACATGAAATCTAAATACTTTATGGTACTGTTCACTAGACCTTATAGTAAATCGTTGAACATTATTACAACACACAGATTTTTAAGACCTTTGCCCTTTTAACCTATATTACCACACAAAAGAGCATTTTTTGAATTCTGTGTTTTATAGGTCATATTTTCTGTTGAGAACCAGGACATGATGAAATGGAAGGGAATGGAAATGTATCTAGCAAAATGAGTAGTTATGAGTAGCTTCAATAGAAAGGTGTAGGACTGTTTATAAGCTATACAACTACAACAGCCTTTGTTTTTTTTAATGAATCTCCCCACAGGATTTTGGAACATGACTGTGACGTCAGCTTCTGATGTACATAGTACACCCTAGCTCACGTTTGCTATTCCAGTGCATTTCAAGTTGTCTGGTGGAGTTGAAGTTAAGGATCTGTGAAAGTTCTCAATCGAAGTTGGCAAACCATTTCCGTATGAACTTTCTTAAAGACAGCAGGGCAGGAAAGTCAGGAACTGACTTGTTGGAAGCATATAAATGTATCATATTGAGACTAGTTAATGGGGTATTCAGTACACCCCATTCTACTGTTACTGTCTGTCTATGGAGAATCCAAATTACATTTACATTATGACTGGGTTACAAACGAGTGGGGCTGAAATGGCAGTAATTAGAAGGGTTGTCCACAAAATGTTTTCTATATAGTGTATTTGTGGCATATTAACTTTTGTTTGCTACATTCTCGTTGTCTTTGTGTGGGGTTTCTCAAAGATATCCCTCTGCTACAAATATGCTATTGGATATACATATTGGGTATTTCAAACTGCCCTTAGGTGACCTTAGCAAACTTGTAACACTTGTCATGATAACGTGGTGCTAATGGCAAAGATTAAGGTTTTATTACTTGTCACTTGGGGATATATGCTCATTTTTTATCATCCATATCAGCGCAGTATAAAACGTTCGATTTTTTTTAATGTTGTAATGAAGCAATAATGGTTGAGAGGGAGTGCTAACACGTGTGATATTGGCATTGGTATATTGCGGTTCATTACACCAGTGTCAGTATCTCGTGTTATAGCACAAACCTCGAGTGTACTGTTTCAGTTTTACCACAGTTCCATTATCAGCATTTATTGGTAGATTTTAAGATGAAGAGGACAGAAAAATATGATTTGTTTATCAGCATCTCACGAGGTAAAATACGTCCATTCTACCAGACACACTGCTGCTAAAACATTGTTACACTATGCCCTTCTCTCATATAGTT
>JAUZST010012699.1:0-11324 GCA_034779995.1 Parotocinclus haroldoi
TGTGTGTGTGTGTGTGTGTGTGTGTGTGAGTGTGTGTGTGTGTGTGTGTGTGTGTGTGTGTGTGTGTGTGTGTGTGTTTTACAGTTATGCTTCTCAGGTTTGATTAGACATTCGAGCTCGCGGATGTATAAATGTTCACCACTGCATCGCTATGGGGATTATCGAGGAGAGCGACGTGGAGCGTGAGTGTCTGATCTGTTCTGTTCTGGCATGTCTACTCAGTCTGGTCTGATCTGTTCTATATTATACAGTACCACCCCTAGCAAAAATAATCGAGTCCCCACACCTTTAGGATGATCACCTTTCACGTCTTTGGCCCACTTTTCTTTATAGCAAATAACAGATATGACACCAAACAAATTTTGTGTAATTGCTGATCCTTTCTGGGTTAATGAAACATACGTCAAACTTAATATTTGTAATTAATGTCATATTCTTTGAGTGTCAGTTACAGAAAAAAATGGAGTCACTTAATTGGATTACAATGTCATTTTAATTTCTAAAATAAATACCACAATGCACATCAAAGAGTTGTCCATTGTAACAATGGCAATGGTTATAAAACTATTTCACGAGGGAAATAAAACCCTTAGTGTGGCAAACTATGTTGGTTGTTTCCTGTCTATTTTGCATTTGATTCAAGCTTAAACAAAATGGAAAGGTAATACACAAATGTCGCAAAAGAAAGCTCAAAGCAGTATGTGTTAAAATAGAAATCGCTCAAATGGGCATAAACAGGAGTCGGTATTTGTGGGAGAATTGTAACATAGCAGCTGAATGAATTGGCATGTGTATATTAAATAAAAGTGAAGCAGTCGTGGTGTGTGGTTAAACTGATTGAATGAAAGCTATTTCGAGTAATCATTCAGATAATCACACGTTTGCATTAGCCAAGGAGATGATACAGCATTATTTTCTCTAGTGCCAATGTAGTGAAACATAACTTACAATGTCTTTTTTTAAGAAATCGATCAAATTCACTAATTTTTGTCATGGGGATGCATGTCAGGGACTAGGGCACAGCCAGCCATTACCTCAGTGGTCAATACAGTGGTGTATGTGGAAATAAGGTTGGAGAAAATGGTTTGTTGGGGATTAAATCACGGCTCTCAATCACAAATTTATGGTTAAAGTGAGAAAACAATGTTCCATGACAAGGCCTCATTCTGCAAAGCTGGTTTGTCAACCACTATTTGAGAAACTGATTAATGTAGAATATTAAGTTTCTTTGAAGAAGTCTTAAAAGAAACTCTTTAAAGAATATTCAGAGAAACCTGGACATTTCTGAAATGGTGCATCCTCTACTCAAGCAAAACGCAAACACATTGAACAAGTGCACTACCACACATTTTTATATGACCATGTTAGCAAGTCATACATCACTACTGTAATTTCCACGTTTCCAAAATACCAGGCATTACTCACTATGAGCTTTTGATTGAATAATCGATTGAATAATTAACTTTGAGCTTCTGATAAAAATACACTGACGTTTGGGACTAGGAAACAAAACCTGTAACGTTGAGCATGAACTGTTTAAAGTTTAAAGTTCCTTACGCACATAAACAGAATTCTGAATGAACATTTATGGAAGCACTGTCCTGTTCATGTGTGTTAATGTTTAAGTTTGTACCACTGTTACTGTCACAATTGTAGGCTAAATGTGATCACCGCTAACATCCAGTCATGATGAAAATTGGCCAGTTCCTGTCACGATCTACTTAAGAGCGATTCAGTGATTCCGAAATCTCAGAGCAACTTTAAGCAAGGGGTAGACAAAAACCTTTATATTACTGAGAAGGCAGCATTGTTTACTCTTGTTATGTGTTACCCATATTATGCACACTTTTGGTTTTAATTAGCTCGTTGATCTGCACACATTCCATGTTTATGTTATTAGCGTTTTGTATGCAGGGTCAGGTTGTTGTGGTTCTGACTGTTGTTTAGGCTGCCGTTTTTGGTTTTGGCTGAAGTGGAGTTGCAGAATAGGAATTAGTAAGAGGAATTAGTGTGAGTATTTAAACAACAACGCCCAGCAATGCTTTTGTACTCTGCTCAACACTGTAAGCTCCATGCTGGCTTCACCTACACATATCTAGAAGTACCAAGCACTGTTCATTTTTCCACTGTGATAGTAGTAGCACAGCTAGCACTTAATAGGTTATACTACAGTGCTTGTTCTAGCATGTTTTATGAAGTAGACTCATTAATTCATGTTTATATTTTATTGTGCATGTTTACATTTTTCTTCAATGGTGTGTGAGATTGTTGGTGTGTGTTTGTAACCAGTGAACCATGATGTTGTGGATTTCCTGGAGAGAGTGATATGTTTAACCGTTTTTTCACTGGTCTTTGCAGCGGTTTCTCTGATGCATTTATGTATTGTTTGCATGCAGTTTTATTGTAAAAATCTGACAATTTCATAACATTTCAGTTATGACTTGTTTCACTGAACATAAGTTGGTTGTTGTGGACAGGACTCACAGGAACTATTATGTATTATTTTCCAGTGCTTATAAAGGAGCATTACAGAATCACTTGTTGTATTTGGCTTAACAGTCACTATACCACCACTGTACCACAATAATTGCATGCTGTAGGTCACATGCCTTGTTGTCACAAACCTAGAACAGGAACTCTCCGTTAAGATCTAAAGATGGAATAAGAACAGCTTTCCCCTTGCTAGTCAGAGACATCACTTCATGGCATCTTGTGACATTCAATACGTTCTGCTGTTTGGTAAAGCTGTTTCATTAAAATGTCATTTTTTACTTCCTTTTAAGAAAAATAATATGTTAAAGTGTAACAGAAGAAACAGAAATGTGTATAAACTGAGACTGTGCTTGTACTTTACTGTAATGGAAACTAAACTAGTATAGCATTCCTTGACTTTTTGAATAAGGAAACATTGTGTGTCTATCATTGGTGTTGTCCAATCAGAGGTGACCTTGGCCCTGCTGGATGCAGCCAATGATAAGGATGCAGGAGTGCAGGAACAGGTTCGGAAGTCTATCCTTACCCTGGGGAACCAGCAGCCGGATAAAGTGCTGTCTATGTGCCAGGACTACCTGCTTAAACACTCCAAGGTCAGGTGACATTGTTGGCTTTGTGTATTTGAGTTAGAACAAATTTGCAAGCCAATCATTATAATAAATACCTACATGTGATAGTTTGTGGAAATAATATATTGCAACTTCATTATGTCTTTTTAAATATCAAGCATGTCTTGAATATTAAGGTATAGAACTGTAGTAAAGTTTAAAAGTGTAAATACAACTTGATAAAAAGGACTTCAAAATATCAAAAAAATTTATTTTACACTAAAACTAATGAAGAAAAGTAATGTTTAATTAAAGTTCATTTTAACAAACCAGCAATGACAATTATATGTTATGATAATAGTTTATTAGAGATTAGACAATACATATGCATATACATATGATTTAGTTAGTTATTTAGTTTAAATTTGTTTACTGTCCAAATGCTCTTTTTAGAACCGTGTTCCAGTAATGCCTGGAGAGCTAATTTGTGGTGTTACATAATTATAAAAACTTATTTGCCACATCTTTACAATAGGTTGTTGACAGAGCCTGTAGTGTTACCTGTAGATTTAGGGACTTGGTGACTCCGCCTGGAGGTTCCAACTGAGATCCTTGGAAAAAATGTAGTCTATCTAACCGCTAGCTCACTGTGTTGTGGCAAAATATAAAATATGCTTGTGTTCTGTTATATGCAGGTAAGTGAAATTATGAGTATTTCAGAAACAAGATTGAAAGTCCTCAAGGACTGTTTTGAATACTGAAATTTTGAAACCTGGCCTTTGTTCCCTGAACCTTCATGCACATGCTGACATTTCCTTCCCATACTAACGTGACTCACCATGTGATTTCTCTGACTGAGATTTGTGTCACGTTGAGCATTATGACATGTGGCTTTTATTATAACGAGTTAAGTCATTTGTGGTGGCTTTCCTTATGTGATCTGCTTACATTTGTTATTCAGATCATAGAGATTTAGTATACATGATCAGATGTTTGCCCTGCTTGCCATGACATAGCCTGTGGTTTGTCATGAGCAAAGTGTTGAAATAACTGATCACATGTGGTACAGTTTGAGATACGAGTAAGGGTTTGACAGCAGACACATAAGATTTAAGTGGGTGGTTTGGACTTTGGAGTTTATTATAATTACAGAACCTATTCGTTAATACAGTCTAGTGCAAAAAATCATATAGATGTGTCACAGAAGCTGTAGTTAATGTTCACATCAACTACCAAGAACCACCAAAAATGTGATCATGGTTTTGACATGGTTGTTGGTGCCAGCTGGGCTGGTTTGAGCATTTATGTAAATAATAAATTATGGACTGAACCTACCTTGTGTCAACAGTTCTGTCTGCTGGAGGGGGTCATGTGGGGATGATGTGGGGAATGTTTTTTTTTCATTTCTTTGTAATGGGTAATACCATTAATATAGTAATATCACCATCATTATTTAATTGAAACAGCTAGTTTGAGCATTGCTGCTGACCATGGGCATGCCTTCATGGCCACAATTAAGCCATATTCTGATAGCCGTTTCCAGCATGACAGTAAACATGCTGTTTAAAAAATATGACAGTCAGTTTATTGTTGTTATATAGTATATGCATTATTTTATCTACTTGTTTTGGGAGATGCCTATTAATCATTGAATATAGTTGTTTAATTCAGTCCCATTGCCAAGAACCTAGAAGAAGAATCTAGCCATACAGTCTGCCCTTAGAAACATTTGTGAAACAATTGTGAATGAATGGGTACTGTAATAGCATGCCACCGTTGCCTATATTTCATGATCAGCTGAGAAGTGTAAGCATTTAGGAACCACAGCAGGTCAGTTACGAAGTGACAGACCACATCCGAAAGGTTCTCTATTAGATTGAGATCTGGTGACTATGAAGGCTATTTGAGTACAGTCAACTCATTATCATGTTCCGTAAACTGGTTTGAGATGAATTGAGCTTCGTGACATAGCCTCTGGCACCAATAAGGCATTTTTGCTAGGAGAAATGCCACTGGATATTTTCTCAGACCATTCTGTGCAAACCCTATAGATTGGTGTCTATATAAATACCAGTAGAGCAGCTGTTTCCAAATACTCAGAATTACATGCATAAAGGATTTGCCCATATCACCCTAAATACTACACCTTCTCCATTCTGCTTGGTTTAAACTTCAGGTCAGCTTGCCCATGCCTTCATACCTAAATGCATTGAGTTGCTGGTAAACAAGTATAGCTAATACAATGGCCTCTGTTTGTGTGTAGTTTTTAGGGTGATATGGACAAGTCCTTCAGGCATGTATTCGAGTAGTCATATAACTCTTACACGACTAATGTAATTAGTATAATTTATAAAGTTTCTCCAGAGCGGTTTGCTATAAGCATAACACGAGTCTTGTTTTTCTCTTGTGTAGCTGGTGGCTGGACATAGAGTGGTGGTTCTGCAGACCATAGAACTGATAGTTAAAAACAAGATTGATGACATCAGTTACCCTAAAATAAAGACCATCATATCCTTGGCCTCAGATGAAATGACAAAGTCAAAGGTAATGCTTGATTATTAATAATATAATCACATCTAAAGAACACTATATACTTCTCAGAATAAAATACAACAAAATATTGAAAAGTTTCCATTTCTTTTATGTAAGTTAAATAATTTTTATTCTTCTTTAAAGGATGTTCAACCTGACTGGCAGCAGACAGCTAGCAACATCTTGGTTGCTGTTGGAAATAAATATGTTAATGATATCATGGAGGACATCCTCAGCAAGTTCCAGCCAGGAGTGCTACCTCACTTCTATGTAGTTCAAACTTTAGCCAGTCTGTCAGAGTCCAATGGTACATATTTTCTCTTGGCCAAAAGATGTTGAGATTAGGATGGGTGGTGTATTGGGCTGTCCATCACTCTTGCATTAGCAAGTGTTATATTATAATATTTTGGTTAGCTCTTAAACGTGTGCTCTATGGACTTATTTGACAGATCTGCACATTGTTTAAGAAAAAGTCAAATATATTGTTTAAAGTGGCTTTGAGTTGATGGTTCTGGCATATTTCTGCACTTCATCTTACTTTATCATATTGTAGTCTGTATTTGACCTGATCTATTTGCTTTTTACAAATTCTCACTTTCCCCTCTCTAATTGAAATTGTGTGTTTGCACTTGCAGTCTATGGCATGGTGCCGTTTCTCAGTGCCATCTTAGGTACTATGTTGCCCATGTTGGGAATGGCCAAACAGGACAATATGAAGTGGGTCTTTTCGTCAGGTGAGCTTACTGTTTTTAGATGTGTAGATCCAGAAACCTGTCAAGATCATTTCAATTTTTCAACTGAGTTGAAAAGTTTGAGTTTGTGTTCACAATGCAGTGTATGAAGAAGTAACTCTCATTTTAAGATTTGAAGCAAGTGATTTAAAGAAAGCTGTTGTCCTGCTAGTAACGTCTAGTGTCATTTCCTGTCAACAGCTCTTTCCCAGTTCAGCGAAAGCATTCTGGAGTACCTGGCAAATTTGGACAAAGCTCCAGACCCAACAGTACGCAAGGATACATTCTCCAGTGAAATCTACATGGCCTATGATATCCTCTTCAACAGCTGGCTGCAGAGCAGAGAAGCCAAGGTACACTTCGACCGAGCAAGTTTCCAATTACTCCAATTTAGTTTGACCATTATAGAGAGACATTTGTTCAAAAGTCATGTGATGTCCTATTCTGAGGGTTTACATGAGAAGGCAACTGCAATTTGCTAACTTCACTTTTTAAATGCTCTTAAACATTTGTTTAGGCAATAATCTTATACTTTTGTGCAAGATTAGTATAGTAGTGATTTACATTTGAACTAATGTAGGAAATATTGACCATATTGTGGTGGTACATTGTTTAAGCTACTGCCCTGTGGATCAGAAGATCCAGTGCTCAAATCCATCTTCTGTAAAGATGCTGCTGTTGGGCCCTTGAAAAAGGCCCTTAACCAGTAATTGACTTAAGTGTAATAATTTACCATTTGTATGTCACTATGGAAATATATGTATGAAGCTTCTGGTAAAAGACTAAATGTGAAATAAGTGTTATTTTACTGACAATTCTGCTTTATAGCTTGCACTAAAGAAAAAACACAGTAAGCGAAAGTAGCTGTAGCTACAAATTCTGATTGCTTTTACAGAAAACAGAAAATGTAGACAGTATTGATAAATGGATGCTTATTAACAAATGAAAAATAAGTTTACAAGACAAAGCATTAAATATCTCAGGTTCATATTTTTTGGCAAGGCAAGTTTATTTGTATAGCGCCATTCATACACAGAGCAGTTCAAAGTACTTATCCTATGAAATATAATTCAAAGTAACTGTTTTGAATAATTCAGTAAATTAGTTCATAGGGTATTAAAATGATAAATGGTTATAATTATGTGGAATACAAAAACACACAAAACATTAGCAGGCTGAGAAAGTCAGCTCAGGTGCCTGTATACCTGGAGATAGATTTCAGGCCAATATGGAGGATCCCTAGACTTTTCCAAGCCATCTGTGAGCTCTATTCCCTTTAATTTGTCCTGGATATGCCCCGTAGACTCTGTCCTAAGGGTTGTGCCTGGAACAGCTTGAATAAGAGCAGATAGGGTTATCTCGATCCCAAGGAGCAGTAGCACTATTCACAGTCTCCCACAGACTGGTTAACTCCTCATCATGTCAAAGAAAAAAAGCCTAGCTACCCACTTGTACCTGCCACTTGTACCTGCAACCTTACTTTTCTGTCGTTACTTAAAACTTTGGGAGATGAGAGCAGACACAGACTCTGTATGGTAAACAGAGAGATTTATCCAAGAACTTATCTTCAGCTTCACCATTACAGACCCCTACAAAACTGATGCTGCTCACCCAAACCCACAATCTGTTATAACATCATTTTACTTTTTACTAGTCTTTTTTTACAAGTCTTCATCAGAAGAGAGTGCACTCATTTAGGGAAGAAACCCCACTGCAACCTTGGTTGCACCTCACAGAAAACACACGAATGCACACTCACAGCGGGACACTTTAGAGATGCCAGCTGACCTAACACATGTCTTTGTAGTGTAGGAGGTAACCGTAGGAACCCCAAAGTCACAGCCAGTGGTAGAACCACCTCTCAGATGGGGAGGGCTGAATCTAGAGCGGTGTGGATTAACACAAAGTATGCAGACATGACACTTACTTCCTTAATACAGAGACAAGATAGCATGAACTTGTACTCCATGTTCCTGCAGCCTTTCCCACAGAATATGTAAACTGTATATCTTATATGTATTAGTTGTAACTAATTTGAACTGTGGTTACAGGGATTCTAAAATGTCAAATGTTTAATGATTAACTAGGAGATTTATTTTTTCTGCTGACTTACAGGTTGACCACAGCTTGTCTCTTTAATAAAAATATTAAGTATGTTTATAAGTTGAGCATGTATCTGTGTGTATATGTCTAGATACATAAATACATACATACATGTACATAATATTATATTGCTCTTAACAGTGTCAGCGCAAAAAATGGCATTTATTTTTGAAGGTGTGCGACTCCAAAAAAATTCCAACTCCTGCAAGAAGGTGCTTAACCTTTGCTTCCAATGCTAAATATTTTATCAATGTTTGGATCATTTCCTCACTGCTGGCTCAACAACACTACTTTAAGTTTTGACCAAACCTGTAACACTGTAAGTATAGCCGCTCTTATTTAAATGTTGAACTAACCATAAATTGTCTTGTGTGCTTAATGCAATACACGTTTACTTTCACAATCTTGGAGTTCACTGCAATGCATTCCTTGACAGCTTTTCCATTTTAGAGTATTTATGAGACTGTTTGAACATATTCTGGAACTGGAATTGGCCCAAAAATCAGTTGTGCATTTCTTCATCAGTGTGATGTAGTGACTCACCTTGTGTGGGCATGTCTTGCAGCTGCGCCTGACCGTAGCTGAGGCTTTGGGGTCGATGAGTCAGTTGACGGCTCATGACAAACTTGAGGAGCAGCTCCCCAAACTCATCCCTGCCATGATTGGTCTGTACAAGAAAAACCCTGAGCACTACATAATCAGCAAGGTGCGGATTGTCTTAACCTGTACATGTACATGTACTTTTTTGTGTGTTTTAGGTACAAAATAATTAATATATGTATTATAATATTACCGGATTTAATGCCAAGTGTGTGTCATAGAGCCTTTGCAAGATCCTGGAGGCATCAGTGAACATGGGCAGCAGAGTGCTTGAGACTCAGATGGATAGCCTTCTCACTGCACTGCACCAGCAGGTTAAGGACGTCTTTATTTTCTTTTGTCCACACACATCATCCATTACTCATGCTATACCCAAGGGCATACATTTCATTTAAGAGTGTGTGTGAGTGTGTGTGAGTGTGTGTGAGTGTGTGTGAGTGTGTGTGAGTGTGTGTGTGTGAGTGTGTGTGAGTGTGTGTGTGAGTGTGTGTGTGAGTGTGTGAGTGTGTGTGTGAGTGTGTGAGTGTGTGTGTGAGTGTGTGTGTGAGAGAGAGAGTGTGTAAGTGTGATCATATAGCTAGATGTTTAAAGAAGTGGTATGAATATTACAGTAACATCACTGTATTCGTATGACCAAATTGGTTATTTAAAATTGGATTCCTATCCTCTTGACATTCACATTGGTGTGTTACACGTCTGTTATTGTTACTGTACACATACTGTAACTGCACATTAATACTTAACTGAAAGAAAAGCCTAGACCGAATGCATAAACGTTCTCGGTTTGGTTTATGCTGTCTTTTTATTTCCCAGTCAGTTTGTTTGTCTAAAATAAGCTATTATCAAAATATTCAAGTACATTATTTTAAAATAGCTGCAATAATCAAAACATGTTTATTCTAACAAAGTAATTCCCCTTGTCTTGTGTGTTCGCTTAAATTTGTGTGGTCACAAATGCCCTACACAATGAGAGAAATAGTGCCCGAAGCTTTCACATTGAACTTTACATATGTGCTCTGTTTAGACATTGTGCTGGTTTAATTTCGTTTTTCATTTCGCTGTAACATTTCACCTCCATGCTGTTGTTTTTGGCCTGAAGTGTTTTACCACATCCCCCAGCTCGATACCCAGGACACCCTCACTTCCTCTGTTCAGTAGGCCCCAGCAGGGGAAATTCCCTGGCCTACATTATACTTTTTGCTCTACACAGTCTGATTGTACAGGTATTTTCAGTACCCGTTTTTTGTCTCGTTACTTATTTTGTACTGGGAGTCTTGCTCGAAAATATTAGTTCAACAAACTAGCTTTGTTGATGTAAAGCCATCAGGTGTGTCCAAGTATTGGATCCACTGAATGAAAAAAAAGAAAACGAGCAAGTTTGGGAAAGCTGAAATTCCTGTGAATTGGTTAGTCCTATAAATAGATTTTGTTTGTTAGTTTTATGTAACGTTGCGTCACCATCAACATTTATTCTCGACAGGAGCACAGTTATAGAAATACAAATCAGACACATTTACACAGGGCCAGTTTTAGGGCAGCAAAAACCCTGGAGCTGCGATGTTTGCGCCGCCCCCTATAAACTAGAATAGGAAATGTATTCATTTATTAAAACTAATATGAAAACGTGTAGCGTGAAATATGAAACTACCATCACAACGAATCAGACTACCCTTCTAAATTGCTGGTTACTGTGTTTATGGATTGGTGGTTTAAATAGTAACCAAAAAAAGAAATTGGTCATAACGAATTGTCTTAATTAAAATGAACCTGCAAAGCAATCACTAATGCTTGTTAGGATTTAAATGAGGAGTGTTGGTGTATTGAGTGGCGTTTTTACTAACCCTGGTACCATCATGGTGTTGCAGTGTGTCTGCAGCCTTGAATGCTAATGCACTGTTAAATAAACTACACAATAAACACATACTAAACCTGGAGTACAGGAGTGACTTCCAGAGTTTTAAGCAACTTCAAATCAAAATCTCAACACCGACTACAAAGTCATGAAGTCATGTACCTCTTTATAACTGAATAACACAAACAAACAGTCTTTCAAACTTTTACAATGCAAACATTTAGATTTAGAAATGTCTAATAATTGGTGGATCTAAAAGAATACAAAAATAACATTTATTTATATATATATGTGTGTGTGTGTGTGTGTGTGTGTGTGTGTGTATATATCACCTCTGCCTGTGTGTGTATATCACCTCTGCCTGTGTGTGTGTGTGTGTGTGTGTGTGTGTGTGTGTGTGTGTGTGTGTGTGTGTGTGTGTATCACCTCTGCCTCTGTGTGTATATCACCTCTGCCTGTGTGTGT
>JAUZST010012700.1:0-11323 GCA_034779995.1 Parotocinclus haroldoi
TTGCTGATTTTGTAAGTTTGCTCACTTACAAAGATATGAACAGTCTATAATTTTAACAGTGAGAGACAGACTATCTATATTTGCATTTTGCAGAGAGAAATAAGTACTTGATCCCTCTAGCAAACAAGACTTAGTGCTTGGTGGCAAAACCCATATCGTAAACACTGAGCAACACGTACATGTATGGAGAAAAATGTAGCCTGCATTTAAAAACATTAGCTGACCGCGAATTGACATTAGCATCAAACAGCTTGCATTGACTGTTTTAATAATGAATTGTTTCTTGGAAGCATTTTCACTCCATGTTTGAGCACACATTTGAATACACATTGCGTTCCCAGACTGGGAGATTTGGGTGATTATTCCAGTGAAGAGGTGAGCAGGGTTCGTTTTTATTTCCCGTTTTCTGAACAGAGCTGGGAGATGGAGGGCAGGGTGAGGCAGGAGCAATTTGGATCCGATCCGAACAGTCTGCATATGTATCGAGAGAGAAATGAGATTAGGTCTGTTGTTATGTGCAAAACAAAATTGAGTACACTCTAAAAAGGTAGCTCTCCACAATAGCCGTGCTTATTAGAGCACAGCGTAACCAAGTGAGAACTGTTGGTCACAGACAACTTCCAAGTACCCAGTGTAAATTTAGTAGGTTGTACTTTAAATATTATTATGCTTATATCATTATACGTGCATCACCTGTTAGCAAGCAGCAGATAGAACATCCCCAGGTGGCAAGATTTGTGGAAAAACAAAAGCTACAGACGTAAGATTATTTTTTCCAGTCTTATATACCTTGGAAAATGTTTGCCGTATGTTACACTGCATAGGACGTTTCCCAGGAACAAGAGCACAGCTTTCTAAGAGGGAGAACTGCTACTGATTTGCGTGTGATGCCATGGAAGGGGGTCATAAGTTTTAATAAATGAGAACAGGACTAAGAGCAGGAGCCATAATCATATCGTCTGTTGGCAACAGAGGAACCTGGAGCAATAAAACATGGCATTGTTGAGTCTATCCCTAAAACATGGTACCCATCCATCTCCGGATGAGTTTTGGTTCTGCAGATCATAAGTGAACTTAAAATGCTTCGATACAATTTGAAATAGGAGACCTTCCAAGGATGTATTTTAGTTTCTAATTACTTTTTCCACTCTATCAGGTCTGACCTCGTTGCGAGGACATACAGTTTCAAAACAGTTTTTGAACCCTTTGGAATTCGCTTTTGTCCAGCCTTCACTCAAATAGTAACAAAACACAAGCATATTCTGTCCGAACAAAGAATTCAAGCAATTTTATTTCGTGTTTCGTGTTCTTAGAGAACACACCGATGAATTATTTACTTGACTAGTAATAATGTGTGGGATAACGATTTCTGAGCAAACAACTTATCCAAAGGTCATGTGTTCAGATTAATGAGATGAGATTGACAGTGTGGGTTGTTAATGCATGAAGCTAGATGAGACAAAAAAAAAAAACCTACAAATCATTCCACAATATGATGAATTTAAAACAGTTAAAACAGTTAAAACAGTTGTCAGGCCCTCCTTCAAATGAGATGGCGTGTCCTGAGGAGCGCTGTTAGGGTCTAAAGCAGATTTCACCTAACTCAATCCAGAACTGAGACAGCGTTTGATTCACTGGACTGCATCAGTGTTTTTCTTACAAATATACAATATCTGCTCAGACGAAGGGTGTTTATCTGTTTTTATGACTTCTATGAAGCATAGCCCATATGGTAAATCATTTTGCACCATTTAGGCAGCAAGCTGGACATTTCTGAAGGGCTCGCAAACATTTCCATGCAACTGTAAAATATCCACACTATATATACAGTTGTGGTCAACGATATTTTATATGATACTGCATATTAACTACACCATTTTAAATGCCTCCTGAAGTATTCGTGAGTCATATGTATATTTACATTTATTAATTTACCCAGAGCAACTTAGAAATTATACCATATTGCTCAGCGCCTCTCAAAATGATTGCAGCTATAAAACTATTTTCGACACAACAGAAATGCCAGCAGTTACTTTAGCATCTTTTGACTTTCTAATAATTTGTGTTCTTATTGCTTTTTGTCTGCTTGCATATTCTCTCAGCATCCAAGCTGTAATATTTAGACCCTACTGTCTTTTTCGGACATTTCTGCTCTACATTTGCCAACTTTATTAGATAAACTTAGTAGATACTTTGACATGCTTGAGAATAATTCTGTTAGATGGCTTCTTGATGTCATATAATGGTTTTGAGTTATTGGCTTGGATAACTTATTACAGGATACGCTGTATGTCCCTGTAGGGGGAAAGGTAAGGTTTTATTAGATGACCAAAAACAGCCAGAAGGTTTACTTTTTGGAGTTTGCAAAAACAATTATATCATATTACATTTCCACATCTAAAACACAAAACACATAGGATGATATTAAAGCAGCCAACAGCAACACAAGCGCCCCACACATCTCTACCAACTGACCAGAAAGCACGATCTGCAGTATGAGCTTATGTCCACTAACTGAAGTAGGCAGGTCCAGGTGCAAATTCTGTACCCATAGCAACCTAAGGTACCGTGCTTATACGAAGTTTGAGGAGCTGCATAGAGTAGTGGCAGATAAATTAAGCAAACAGCATTATAGAATCGTGTTAAAAATGGAATTGGTTTTCATTAAAACATACTATAATGATTACCAGCCCAATAGTATGACTTAACAGTGTGGTCTGTCACAGTTGTGCATGTACTCTGTTCTTCAAAGATCCAGAGCCTCTGCAGCCTGGATCAAGAAGATCAGGGTTTAAATACAAAACAATAGAATGGAATGACGAACCACAAGAGACACTGTTGTTTTCAGGTAGTATCCACCTAGATAAATACCACCACCAACTGGTGGTGGAACGTGCACAGAACATAATTTAGCACCACTGACTCTGAACTACAGAACGGTGACTCCATTCAAATGCTAATAGTTTAACTAGATATCCCCCAGAACTATGCTGTTTAAATCTGTGGGTCAAAAGCAAAGGCTCGTTTATCTGAACTCAACACCAGTTCATTGCTCATCCCTTAGATAAATCAAGTGACTGGACTAGCTGGATGGAAAATCGCCAATTGGGCGCAATTTCCTTGCCGGCAGTTCAGACGTTAATGGCTGTGTGTTGAGTTATTTTAAAGGTACAGCAAATTTACTGACTACTTTACATTGTATCAAAGTGTCATATCCTCAGTGTTGTACCGTTAAAAGTTAGAAAAAGTAGTTACAAAAATGTGAGGAGGCTTACATTACTTATACAACGTGTATAGACAGAGCAGCAATACGATGTCATAAGCAGTGTATTACAAAACGTCTGTCTGCATACATGTGCTTGTGTTTTTCATGTACACCCACTGCTCCTTATGTTCTTTTCCGGACTCTCACCACTGATGCATTGTCCATGTTCTTCAGAGCAGACAGCAGGGAACAGGATAAAAGAGGCTGCCATCAGAAGGACTCTCACGTCATGTATTATTGAGTCAATGCTGGAAAACAGTAAGATGAGTGAAATGGAGGGGGCTCATGAAAGAGTGAACTGTGGATGAGCAGGCTGTCGAGGAGGCATAGAAGGACGAAGGTCAGAATCAAGGGATAAAATGTCCAAGGAACACTGAACCAAAGCAGGAAGAAAAGCTGGAGAGATAATATGAAGACACTACGTTGAATGGAGAAAATGCAGTAGACTTCTGAGAAAATGAAGTTGTTGACATGTATCCATCCTCTAGATGGGATAAGCATTATTAAGTTTATTATATTAAAACAGGGTCCTGGAACAGGTTTGGCAGATATTTCCAGTTATTTGCTCCATATTTGCTGAAAGTTAACCTGGAGTCCATTTCAGAAGCAGGATTTGAGAGAAAACCTCAAAGGATGTCCTTCCTGATACATCTGCTTTATTTATCCTGGATTGGCAACGGCACTGAACTCAGCACCTCCAGTGGCTGAGGTTCTTGGCATACCTTCACATACCCGACCTTCACATTGCAATCCCCAAATGGGATTTGAACCCAGGCCCTCAGACATTGGCATTTCAAGCAGCTGGCTCTATCCACTTAACCATCAGAGCTGGAGAGGAAACACATTTGTATATCAACTAAAAGTGTTTTTTTTCCAGTTTTTATTTTTCATACTGAAATATGTAATATGTACATAGTGAAATCATGTCAAGACAAGATCAGATATAACTGCACTGAAATAAAATGTTCATTGCATGCAAATAATTATACATCGTCAATTCAGTCACATTCACAGAACAAGGTGCTAAACACTGAAACCCCAAATCCTGACTTTTCAACCTCATGAGCTTCAAAAGCCTGTCGTTCGTCTATAATGTTTGCCACAAAAAGTCAGCTTTGCTAGCAGATGCTAGAGGCTGGTAGACAATACAAAATGCAGCATCGGTAATAATTATATACTTGTTTTTGTTCCAGTTTGCAAAATGAGCAAATTTGAGCTTGTGCTTTCTCCAGTGTAAGCTAAGCTAATAAAAGGATTTTTTTTTTTTTTTTACCAAGGATGAATATAATTCTGGAGCACACTTCACTTTACAAGTCAGTTGTCATTTCATTCACCCGAACACCTCATTCTGCAGATAGGTCTTTATAGTGGATCTAATATGCTGCCAGCAATAATGACCCTTATTCATAGATCAACTGATGAAGGTATTTCTGAAAACTGAAAATGGCACAGTTGCAGTATTTTGGCAGGATTTGAGCTTGAACTCTGGATTCAGAGTCTGTTTATGGTTATGGTTTATGGTGTAGTAATTCCCTTTATTGTTAACACATTCAATATGTGCCAGTGGTTATACAGTATGCGTAGCCCATTGTCTAGGAACTCATTTGTGGAGAATTCAGTGACCGAAATTAGAAAATGAGGACAGCCTCTCTGGCTTAGCATTCACTGTTCTCACACTATTTTCACAGGTCACTGAGGTTTGGAGTGTAAGTGTCTCTCTGTGTGACCTCAGAGCCACCATTACATGATTTAATAATTGTTGACAGAGACAGATATAAAGCCATGTCCTGATCTGATTACTTTTATCCATGATTCCTTGTTCAGGTGCTGGTCAATTCCAGAACACACGTCTAGGATAGGTTCTGTAGGAGTACTCAGTGGAGACCTACAATAACATTCTGATCCATGAAGCAACCCCTGAGATGATTGATCCATGTAATTGTCTCTATTCTCTTGTGTCGAAAACAAAATGTGGCAGACAGCCTTATTTACTGGAGGGGAATATTATATGTCATGGCTGTCAGCGGCCTGGTAAGGGGTTGTCATTTCATGTTTCACCGTGCAGCTATAGTCCGAGTAACACCATCCTGCTCTGACTATAGTATCTGTGTTCTGATGTGCCGACAGCAGCGGCGTTTTCTGTTTAAAGCATTAACAAAACAAGCAAGGACAAACAAAGGGTTTCTCACACTGAAATGAAGAAGAGTTTACAGCTAATGTAACCTCCTCCTAAGTTGCCTTAATGTGACCCCATTTTTTTTGGTCAGCTTGCATCCACTGTAGTGTTACTGAAAAAAAAAAAAAGATATCTCTATATTTTCTTGAATTTTACTGATAACAGCGAACGCTAAACTGTACAGCTCTCTTAACCGTCTGAATGAAGCTGTGTAATTTGTGATGTAATTGGTGGCATATTTGTTATACCTTGCCATCTGTTGCTTTTCTCATCGTAAGGCATTCTTTTCTTCAAAAACAATTCCCCTGAGGTTTGCTGTGTGTGTTTTTGTGCTGGTACCTTGGCTGGTTTACGCATGTCAAAGTTAGCTCACTCTCGAAGCGTGTCATGTCAAATGTGTTCTTACTTGCTGGAGTATTTCGTTGTCGAGCTGTCCTTAGTGCAGAGCAACGTCCGTTTTTTCAAACAAACCCCCTCCACGCAAATGAGGGTTAAATCGTACAATGTGGACTGCCTGAGCTTGTTCGCTCGTTCTTAGCTTAATTCATGTGCTTTTAAGTATAATGCTAGCTGGAGGTAGTATGCCGCATGCACTCTATCCTACTTGGCTACATGAACTATTAAGGTGATTTTTTAACAAAGTACGTGACATACTCAATTAGCAGAGATGATGCACAGTCGCACTGCCTGTGTAGCGCAGAATTCCGTTCAAAGGGTCGTGTTTTTAAGATTGTGGCACTGCTGCGTGTGTGAGAGGCGTCCATCATATCCAGGAAAAGATACGTGTGCAGATCTGACCTACTCATCAATACAAACGCAGATAGGCTGGACTCAATCATCCCACTATACGTACCTATTTATAGTGTTATTGATGCTGTCAAGGTCTTATCCACCTTCTGCTGCTGTTTATCTAATAAATAATCAGCACAGTAAAACAGAGACATGAGCAAGAGACAGAAGTGCCTCAAGTCATCGTGTAAGTCATATTTTCTGATTTGAGATCTGCTGCATGAATAATGAAGCCATAGCTTGGGGAGTTGTGTGATCACCCCTGCTCATGCAAACAATGCAGATATCTAAACATTTCCTTGGAGCCAAGGTCATATTCATTAGAGCCATTTTAACTACAGTTTGTGACCGTTTTTTTTTTTGTTTGTTTGTTTGTTAATGCCTCTGTTGTGTTGCTCTTTGTTCGTACAGGTCAGGTTCGAGCTGCATTTCTGCTTAACTGTCATGTCATGTCATGTATACGTGGGTTTCCTTTAGCGTCTGGAAAATATTACAGTTGTCACACGGACTACTCTAAATTGTCTTCGCGTGACAACGGGGCTGAATGAATGCGTTTCTGATGCCTTGTGATGGTGTACTAACTGTACAAGGAGGCATATCTGCACAGAAGAGAAAGGGGAGAAAATGTATGCCAGCATCATATTTATATATCGGCACAGATCTGGATGTCCCTCAACGTCTATGACCGATGGACTAAGAATGTCTCCTCAAGTCTCTGTGGGGATGGGTGAATTATACAAGAACCTAAAAGCTTCAAGTCTTCACAAGGGGTGAGGGTTTTACATAGAATGCATTTTAGTCAAAGGCCATAAAATTCAGAGTTTATTAAAAATCCACTCAAATTCCCAATGCACCAGGCTTCGGATCCAGCACTAACAGCATTACAATAAAACGGGTTTGAAAAATGAATGAAGGAATGAAAAAAGCTTCACTCACACTCCACTGAGCACAGAAAGCATTATACGTGCATAGTAACGGCTTAATCATAGACATTTAGGCTGTGTAGTTTAATCCTGACGTCAAATTTGCAATTTAACATAAACCAGCTAGATAAGGCAGTGCAGTGATACAGCTTTGGTATCTATGGGGGATTGGTTCCAGGGCTCCACTCCACTTTACATCCTCAATAGATTATTCGTAATACCTATTATAATGTAAATGCTATAAAAAATAATTCTTAGACTGTACTGGTTAGAAAATAATGACAAAAAAATGTAAATATGCACAAACCCTTGGATAAAGAGGGTATATTCAAGTTTGCGTGTTTAATCAAACATCTGATTTAATTACCAAGATATTTTCTGTCAGACCGATTTGCCAATGTCCAGCAAGCACTCGTGTCAATGCCAAATCAGAAGGCCAAAATATAACCCCAAGATATTTCGTGTTTAATAAACATTCATTTCGGCATTCCAGGCCTGCAACATCCAATTTAGTTGCAGTAATGAGGTAAAAACTAAATAACGATGTGAACAGGTGATGTTAACAGATGATTGTAACCATGACCCTGAAGTTTGTCCTTAAATGTGTGTGAAAATGATGAAATGTTTGAAGAGCAATGTTCCTCAAAATTATAGGAAGGGATTTGCATATTTGCATGTAAAGGTCAAAGGCACTGCAATACAGAGTTACTTTCACAAATTTCACTTAATGAGCAAAAAAAACTGAAGACTTATGATAACCATGTCTCGACTTCTCTGGGCTCAGCTTTATCTGGGATGGGATGGGTCATCACACAGTGGAAACGTGTATTGTGAAGAATCAGTATTCCATTCCAGTATATTTTTTTGGAACAAACAAATGCTCTGAAGCAAAGATGAAAAGGAGCATCCAGACAAAGCCAGGGTCTGCCGTTGTATGGGGCCGTGTCCATGCCAACAGAAATGGTAATGTGCAGTGTCACTGCACAAAAGTAAATAGGGAGTTTAGAGGAAAATGTGTTGCCTTCAAGAAAGTGCGGTTTTCACGGACTTAAATTCCACGCAAGACAATGCAAAACCACATTACAAAGGCATGGGGAGTGTGCAGGTACTGGACTGGCCTACCCACAGTCCTGACCTGTCCAAACAGAGAATATGGAGAGTTTTGAATTGAAAATTGCAACATTGATAACAACGACCCCATACTGTTACACATAAGAATGGGACAAAAAGAATCATTTGGTGTCCTCTGTACAGTTTTGGCCCTAATAACGAACGAACATGCCCTATGTTACAGAACGAGACGTGCTATATAACATTAAATGTTTATTAAACCTTTGTGTGATTTACACGTATAGCGAACGTACAAACAAGAACTACTGTTAGTACAAACTTTGTTCATTGAAAAATACATTTGCAAACAAGTTTTTAGAATGTATGCGAAGCATAATACTGTAAAAAACGAGTTCTTACTAAATTCCAGTCAACGTTTGAAAAATGTATCCAGGATGATGTGATATCCACTTTAGCAGTGGCTAAGTGACTTTTGGCTTCTTTTTTTGTAGTAAATGGAAATGTTAGGCAAATACCTGTGGGTGGCAGTAGAGGGCTGGGGAGAAACTTGGGGGGGGGGGGAAATGAAGAGATATTACATACTGTACACATTTTGATCCGATTAAGCGGAATTTGGGACTAAATAAGCGGAATAGCATTACATGTATAATAGGATTTGATTCGGTAATTTAATATTTAGTCCGAATAAGCGGCTGCTCCCGTTAACCAGAATCGACTATAGTATTTTAAGTGTGGTAAAAAGGACATAAAGTGGTACCATCCCAACTTTTTCTAAATAGGTTGCTGGTCCAAACTGCAGGAATGGATAGATTGAGGTTACGGTATGTGGTAGGACCCAAGTATGCTGGACTGAGGAATCCCACAGCATATAAAAATGGGGAAATAATATATAACCAAACTAAAATGGAAAAAAAAAATTTGTGAAAAGCTCTAACGCATGAAAACTAAAAAGGTGAAAAGGGGCACGCCGATGAGTTGCATCCCAAAGGGAGCAATACACAAATAACCGCAGTGACCAGCAGGGGGCTGCGCTTTAAGGCAGGATATGGTGTTCGGCGTCGATAACGACCCTATAGCGACATATGGCGTCCAGGGTCTGGAGCCAACCCCTCTGGCCATGGACCCAAGGTGCAGCCCCTACCAGCCACGGTGGAGTCCATTCAGGACTGTGAGCGAGCGTGCCAAAAGCATGATGAGGTGCTGATTTGGGATGTCTCCCAAATCGCGAGGCACAGAGGGGGGACTCCGAAACCGCAAAAAGGCGAGCCGCATCTCGCACGCGCTTGTATCACGAGAAAGTGCGCCGATTTGGGGGACACCCCAAATCGAGAGGCGCAGAGGCATTTCCAGAGCGCCAGAGGGCGAGCGTGAGCTTGAGCATGCAGTAGCGCACAAAGGAGAGCCGGGGCGCATCTCAAATGGAGGCACGCAGCCAGCTGAAGTGAGGATTGATAAGAGCTGAGGGTAGGACCCAGGCAAACCTGGATCTTTCCCTAAAAAGGCTAAATACCGCTGATGTTTCCCTCGTACACATCCTTCAGCTCTAAACACCCCCAGATGTTACCAACTGACCGTTAAGATGGTGGTCAGGCGCACAGCGAGTTCATGGTGGAGTGAAACGACCTGGCAATGAACACAACTAGAACCGCCACTTAAGTAGAGGGAGACCAGGTGTTCGTCATCAGGTCGTTAACCAGACACTGGTAATAAGAGAGGCAGCACTGCGAGGGAAAAGGTAGGAACCTTAACAATTGATAAATGAAATAAGTAGACTAGACAAAATATGAAGTATCTTGGGTTCTTATTGAAATAACACTCAGAGTAAGCTTTGCATTTTCCATACTGTCATAACTTTCTCTGATTCAGAGTTGTAATGGAAGTTTGTGAGTTCAAATCCTGGCTTTGCCAAACTGCCACTCACGGGACCTTAACCCAAACCTTTCTAAAACTTTAACACAAGTCCTGGGTTACAATTAATATATTATCTAGCCTTTTAGTTAGATATGACAGATAGATGGTGTCCACTTAAATAAATTCCTGCCCTTTGATTTAAGAACCAAGTGGCCTCCGGAAGCTCTGCACAGTAACCTTAGATTTTACTGTCACTTTTGCTAATTGATTTCACATTGATATTTTAGCTTCAGGAATAATGACTGGCCAATGGAACGAATACCCACTGCCCTTTCTGAGACCTGTATTTCAGAAGACGTCAAGCTGCCTTTCACAGCACATGCAAATTAGAAAAGGACAGAACTGAACCTTTTTCACAGAAATAATGTGTCATGTTTGAAAAATGCTTTGCAATGGCACAAGGCAAACCTTCACTGTCATTCACTGACCTGGGGCGAGGACTGACATGTATGCTTCCTCTAGTGTTAAGTCTCTGGTACGCTGAAAATCGGTGACCCCTCCACCACCAGGGTGTATTTCTGAGCAGGCACAGCAGAAACAGCCTGGGTATTTTAAAATTCAGATGAGCATTTTGTAGTATAAAATAGTAGAGATTTCGCAGGAGGAATGGATCATCTTTCTAAATTGTTTTTGATACCTTTGAGTCATTTAAGTCATGCGTTTTAGTTGACTGAAATTTATGTATGTCCTATTGCCTAACATTTATAATATGACATAATTATATCATAGAACATAATTATATTCACAACATTTAGCAGATGCCCTTTCACATTTAGTCCAGAGTGACTTTTAACTTCCAACTGATTACAATCCAAGCAAATTTCTCAAAACGCCAACAATCCACATTATATGAATGCATGAGGTTAAATCAGTCCATTTCTGCCAGATATGAATACATCAATATCTAACAAAACCCACCAATCATCTTTTTGTTGTGCCCTTCCTAATAAGTCGTATTTTCCAAGTCTGCTTACAAGAAATAGGCTAAATAGGATAAAAGCCGTGCAGACACAGTAAGAACATGCAAACACCACAAAGTCGGAACCCGGGATCAGGACTGACTGGGATTGCTGTGAGGCAGCAGTGCTAACAACTGTTGTGAAGTAATACAGCTATTTGTAATGTAAGGCATCACCAGAACTCAATCCTGTACAAAGTACTGCTCTTATTATTATATATCATCGAATA
>JAUZST010012701.1:0-11323 GCA_034779995.1 Parotocinclus haroldoi
TAAAATACAGTACTAACAATACCTATAGCTATTGTACATAATAGAAATAATACATTATTGTGGAGAAGACCAAAGAGAGAATATAATAAAGTACAGAAAATATAAAATGATGGTGGAATATCATTATTCACAAAGCTCTTTGACAACAAACTGCTGGCTTGGTTCTGCATTCAAAGCTTTGTGCAAAATGTGGTTGGATTTTGCCTCTACATACAGAACAAATGTCCAATGTTGTTACATATACAGCTTATATTTGGTTCCGTAAGAACAAGTACAGCATTTGCAAGAGTAATTCAATGGCTTTTAGGCAGTGGGACTGTGGTGGCCTAATGATTAAGGTACTGGACTATGGCTCAGAATACTCGGGGTTCAAATCACACCTCTGTCACAGTTGGGTCCCTGAGCAAGACACTTAACCCACAATTGTTGGATTGTAAGACTGTATTAATTGTAAGTCGCTCTGGACAAGGACGTCTGCTAAATGTTAATCACCAATGAACAGTGCATGGTGCATTTTTTCCTGTAATGAAATGCTACAACGTTGCTTGAGCTTCACGACTGTAATTCTTGTGGCTGTCGCCAGAGGGCTGTGTAGCTCTGTGAACCAGGACTAATCCTGAGTAATGTTCAACTGCTGAATGTTCCGTATTTTTAAAACTAATAACGACCTCTCGTAATAGGATTTTAAGTATTGCTTGGCCCTGGTATTGACATTAAGATCAATACTTAATAAACAATTACTAACTATTACATTACTACAGTTGTATTATATAAAAAGGGTCATAGAACAAAAGGCTTTAATGACATACAACATATAATGTAGCAATGAATTATATGAATCAACTTAATATAAAGCCAGCAACATAATTATTGTCAACGTGAATGTATTTATATGGTGCCGTTTACAATGGAACTTTGTTTTTTAAAAGCTTGCCTGTCTAGTCAACAGTCATCACCGACCAAGTTGGGGCTACAGTGGAATGGAAAGACTTCTTAAGTATGATATGGAAAAAACCTCAAAAACTCAGTGTTGTGTGCGCCGATCCAGAGCATCCTAAACATGCTCAATGGGTGACATTCACGATGATGACGTCAGCAAACTGTTCACCCAAACGATGTCATGCGCACAGTCTGCCATCTGCCCTGTACAGTGAAAACTGGGTTTCATCTGAGGAGAGAACACTCCTCCAACGTGCCATATGCCATCGAATGTGAGCATTTTCCCACTCAAGTCGGTTATGACGACGAACTGCAGTTAGGTGGAGACCCCGATGAGGACGACTAGCATCTAGATGAGCTTCCCTCAGACAGTTTCTGGCAGTTTGTGCAGAATTTTTTTGTTTGTGCGAACCAATTGTTGTAGCAGCTGTCCGGGTGACTGCTCAGCTGATCTGAGAGGTGAAGATTGTATATGTGGAGGTCCTGGGATGGTGTGGCTACAAGTGGTCTGTGGATGTGAGATACTGCCAAATTATCTAAAAGACACATTTAATTCATGGGCAACACTTCTGTTGGAAATGCCTGCAGTCAGCATACCAATTGCACGCTCCCGTAAAACTTGCGACATCTGTGGCATTGTGACCTTTTATTGTGGCCAGTCTAAGGCACACCTGTGCAATAATCATGCTTTCTAATAACTGTATTGATATGCCACACCTGTGAGGTGGATGGATTATCTCAGCAAAGGAGAAGTGCTCACTAACAACTTCAGTTCAGCTTCAGAACTTAATAAATACATTTAATTTCTTTCTTATCATCGAATAAGGTAATGGTGCACAATTATTGGCACCCATTGAAATACTTGAATAAACAAAAGCTTCTGTTTGTTTTTGACTCTTTTCTTTACCGGAGTGTATAGCTAAGTGTTTTCATTATCATGAGTACGTTCATCCATATTTCCTGCATCAGCATGTTCTCTCAGCTTTATCTTTAATATCGGTGCACTCTTGATGTTTAATACATCTGATATTACAATAATACTAGTGCATACTCTTGTCTGAAAGAAGAATAGGAAGCAATAGGGCCAGATTAATAACATTATGCATCCAGCTTCAATATAGGATCGGGCAGCCCGGTGGCTCGGTGGCTTGGGTCCTTTCTGTGTGGAGTTTGCATATCCTCTCCATGTCTGCCTGGGTTTACTCTGGGTACTCTGGTTTCCTCCCACAGTCCAAAGACATGCGCGTTAGGTGAATTGGTGTCTCTAAATTGTCCTTGACTTATGCATGTATGACTAGTCTTGAGATGAACTAGTGTATGGATATAACCTTGTGTGTGTTGCTGGATGACCACTGATGCCGATAAGCGATGTTACAGGAGCCAAACAAGCATCAATATTGGATCACCTAGACACAGTGAGCTTTTTCTGATGCGGGTTCAGTAAAGAAATGAAAACAGGAATCATTTAAACATGAAAGCAAAAGATAAATCCACCTTAATATACATAAGAGAATTACCAATATTCCACATTTAGTTCAGACTTTCCAGTCTGATTGGTTGAGAAGAGTTCTCAAAGAACTGATATTTGTGATAACAGAATATACCGTGTTTACATAAACATGTAAGTACAAATAGTGGAATAATCCAAATAAATAACCTTTTAGTTGTTTGATTTTCAAATCATTTTATATGTCTAAAACAAAAACAAAAACAATAGAAGACTCAAGGTCATAACATCATGGCTATTATGATCTCCCTCTCATGTCGGATTGCTTAATTAGATACAAATAAACATATACATATAGAAAGATACAATGAAGAATTACTCAGTTTCCTTACACATCTAATCCAGTGCATGGCTATAGGGGGTGGGACCTTTCCAGCATTACAGGGTGCAAGGTTGGAACCAACACACACACACACAATGGGACACTAACTAACATAACATATATCTTTGGATTGTGGAAGGAAACCACAGCACACAAAGGAATCTCATTCAGACACCAGGAAAACATGCGAATGCTTGAAGCCGAGTCATTGCAGCTGTGAGACGACAATAATCTCCCTCGTGCCTGAGGTGCAAAGACTATTAGAATGATCGGAATAATTTGGATGTCACAGTCATACAGCAAGTTCTTCTGTTCCCTCTTCTTGTTCCTCGTTCCTTCTCTTTTCAAATGTCTTCCTGTTCCATCCAGCTCCTGTGTGAAAGCTGAGTGTGAAAATGAGGTATGTCTGCTTGTCATCAGCCAAAGGTTAACAGGTTACTTAAGGCTGACATGTGTGCACATGCAGGGACTCTTATCTCTCTCTTTCCCTTTCCCATCGAGTGCTTTTGTCCATCTGCTTCATGCTGTGTGATCCAAACCTGCTGAACCTGCTGTGTGAAAAATAGTGTGCCTCTACGAAGCAGAGCACGACATGTAGGTCCTAGTGGGGCCTTTACCCAAGACCCAGAAGAATTCTGAATCTCACAAAGCTGATGTCCTCGACAAGGTGGAAATCTAGACTGGACTGGGAGCATATGATACTGAGTCAGTGGAACAATATCATGAAAGGTCTGTTGTTCATTATCATTTAGGTTACTATACTGTGGACCAGAAGATCCAGGGTTCAAATCCCCCCTCCCGGCTTCCACTGATGAATCTTTGAGCAGGACCCTAAAGCCACAATTGCGACTCATGTCCAGTTGAACACACAAGATTTAACACAACAGAAGAGGTTTTCCCTTTTCTTACCTTGCACCCAGACACAGACATGCTAGCAGATCTGGAGACAATTTAACATCTGGTTTCTGAGAAGCCCTGCTTCATGTCCTGCCTCAGATGAGGTGATACATTGGGGAAGATAAGCAAAAATGCAATAAATAACACTTATTCCTAGACAAATAGACATATGAGGCACATAGACCATTGAGTCCATGGTCAGGATTAAACCAGAGATCTCTAGAGCTGTAAGGAAACAGCGTTAATCACAAGAGAGCACAGAACTAAACTGTATTACAGGAATAAACTGTATACATGAGCTCATACTTACATGTGATTGGCTTGGGTTGCTTTGGCGTGGGGCACAGAGTTCCATCTCACTACACAAGCAGGACAAGGATAGCTATGGAAACATTGAAGCAACACTTCCGAAATCAGAAGCTCAGCTTTATCCACAAGATATGCCAAGATCACAGAGCATTTTGTCTTCTCTTTCAGAATTTTATTTGTGCTTTTTTGTTTGTTTTTTTCCCCCGCCTCATGTCTTCTGGCCTAGAAAGAGTCATAAGACTTCAATTGTTCTTGCTTTGCGTCATTGCAACGCTTACTTGAGGTCTTAATGAGCTAAAGGTCACACTTCATTACTTCAAAACGCGTCATCACTTGAGAAGAGACACCAGTGAACTCATCTAGTCTTTATTTAAGCGTTTGAGGCACTAATGGTGATTTTCTTCGACTGGCTGACTTGGAGTCATCAATACTCTCTCACATTTCTATACTGATTAGACTCATGAGAAAGACAAATTTAGCTGCTAAATGGTAATAAGGTTTTATAAAGCATTAGTTTAATTCTAAGCAGTTTTTTTTCCAAATGCATTACTGGGTATTTGAGGTATGCTCTGTAATGTTTCAACAATCTTAATTCCAGTAAAGTTGGGACGTTGTGTAAAACATAAATAAAAACCAAATACGATGATTTGCTAATTCTTTTCAACATTCTCAATGCACATATTCAATGAAATACACTACAAAGACAATATGTTTAATGATCAACTAGAAATACTTTATTGCTTTTTGCAAATATTCACTTATTTTGAAAAAGAGTTGGAACTGTTTACCACTTTGTAACTGTGTTCATTTTAACAACACTCAATGAAAGCATTTGGGAACTGATGACACATTGTTGTAGCTTTGTGGATGGAATTCTCTTCCTATTTTTGTTTGGTGTACAACTTCAGTTTCTCAACAGTCCATAGTCTCCGTTGTCGTAATTTCCGCTTCATAATGCATCACACATTTCCATTGGGAGACAGGTTAGGACTGCAATCAAGCCAGTCTAGTACCTGCACTTTTACTACGAAGCCACGCTGTTGTAACACGTGCAGGATGTTACTTGGCATTGTCTTACTGAAATAAGCAGGGACGTCCCTAAAAAAGACATGGCTTGGATAGCAGCATTTGTTGCTCCAAAACCTGTATGTACCTTTCAGCAATAATGGTGCCTTCACAGATGTACAAGTTACCCATTCCATAGGCACTAACACACCCCCATGCCATCAAAGATTCCGGCTTTTGAAGTTTGCGCTGATAACAATCTGGGCAGTCCTTTTCCTCTTTGGCTCTGAGGACACGACGTCCATGATTTCCAAAAACAATTTGAAATGTTGTCTTGTCAGACCACGGGACAGTTTTCCACTTTGCGTCAGTCCATTTCAAATGGACTCGGGCCCAGAGAATCCGAGGTCTTAGAAGTTAGAGAAATATTCAAGTAACTAAAAATACTTGTACTTCATTACTTACTACCTCTGTCTGATACACAGAGTGCCAAACCCCTCCCTGAACTGTCCTGAGACTCGTGAGCCCAATGTGAAATATGAGGAGAGGTGAAATATCCAAAAACACACCTTTCTGGAACATCTACAACATTTAACACAATCTTTGAGCGCACCAGCATACCCATGTCTATACTTGGCATTTGGTGCCAGGAAACCCACACAACTGGACCTATGGCATTTAGGTTCAATCTCATACCCACACAATTAGTTACTGGCACCTGAATTCACACGTGTCATATCTGTTCATGTGTTTCCATGTCTGAAAAGCGGTTTGCGAGTCTCAGAAATCCGCACGGAGAAGGCTGCATAAGTCATCTAAGGTGATATGGCCAAGGGTGCCCTCACGTTACAGAGTCAAAGAGCTCTTATTCTGTAATGTGGCGTCACCCCGGTTGGCGTCATACGATACGACCGACCCAGTCTGAGCGTTAGGGCGCCTGGTGATGGGGGCTGGGACGGTCGTATCGTATGACGGCCCAGGTTAAGTGTCTCAGTAGTAAACATTAAAAGACATTCTTTTTCATGCGACTGTTCACAACAGTTAACAACATAATCGTAAATGTCAGAGTTCCATGCCTAAACTGAATTACCAACAGTTAGGTTATTAACTCACCACTAGATGGGGCTGCACCATTGAGTTAGAACCGTCCAATAGTCAATAACCACAAGTATTAAGCCTTCTTTATTTCGGTGGGGTTTTCTAGCTGGTGCATTGGTACCAGGAAGTACCTGCTCAGGCAGCTGACATTTTGCTGTCTAGAAGCTTTTCTTCCTGGGAACAAAATATTAACCAGTTATCTCAATCACGAATTGCTACCTGACACCACACTAAAATGTTGACTACTAAACGAAATGATGATTTACTAGGTCAAATCAATTTCAAATACACTGTTTCACTCATTGTCGATTTTATCAGCCCCACTTATAATATAGATGCAATTTCTAGTTCTACAATTACACAATATAGTACACCTGTTTCTCCATATACTTTGTTAGTATCTCTACATACTTTAGTCTGTTAATGACGAGAATCTACATTCTCTGGCCATTTTCTATACCGGAGTGACATTTATGTGATTGGTGTGTGTTAGTGTGTACACTTTATTAGACAACCTACCATGTTGCTCTGTAAAATCAGAGACAGCAGCTCATCTGTCGTTGCACAGTTTGTGTTTGTGATCCTGTAATACTTCGTCAGTGCCTATAGAATGCTGGTGACTGGACGTTTTTGGTTGACTCCATTTTCAGTCCAGCAGTGACACTGAGCTGTTTAAAAACTCTAGCAGCAATGTGGTGTCTGATCTACTCATATCAATGCAACACACACTAATTATGTATAATAGTGTATATACATACAATTAGTGTATGATCATATCTAAATTTACAGACTCTAACTGGTCACTTTAATAGGGTCAACTGTTCAAGAGCTCATAGTGCACATATCGGACTCAATTCAATGCATTAAGGCAAATCGTGCATCAGAATGGGGAAGAAAGGTGATTTAAGCAACTTTAAACGTAGCATGGTTGCACAGGCTTGTCTAAGTATGCTGCTCACACAAATAAAGGGATATTTTATTATTTTTTTGTGAACAGTACATTTCAGAAACTTGATCTTCTCAGATTTACATACATAGCTATCTCAAGGGTTTACAGAAAACTGTCTATATTGTAGAGAAAATGCCTCGTTGGTGCCAGAGGTCAGAGGAGCATGGCTAGACTGGATTGAGCTGTTAGAAAAGCGAGAGTAACTCAGATGACCACTCGTTACAATCGAGATATTCAGAAGAGCATAGCATCTAACATGTCAAACCATGAAGAAGACGGGCTAAAGAAATGTATCTAATAAAGTGGACATTGTGTTTTATATATATACACACACATACCACATTTGTATCTCATTGGGGTCACAGCTCTCCAATGATGCCTATCCCTGGAAAAGACAATCTACAGACATAAGCTTTCCCTAACTGTGACTCAATCTCAGGTCTCATGAGGTTACTGTATTAGACCACCAGATAAAATGCTGCTACATAATAAATGTTTTATCTGAAAGTACAGCTCTTTTAAATCTAAATCAGCAGGGAACTATGCAAATTGTCTATTGTTAGATAGCAGGCCAACATGATCTAGGGACTGTTCAACGGCTACATTCAGAAACTGTTATCTTTGCTTTGCTTATGCAAATTTTAGAAAGAAAAAGCTACTTTTAAGAGGCACTTAGGTGCCACAGTGGCAATTTGAATTACCCAAAATGAGGATCTCATGGAGGAATGATGGGGTATCACCTCCACAGGCACTGCCACAGGAACCCCTTCTGAGATGGACTGCCATGCACGTCGTGTTCTCCGGGACAGGCAACGAATCCCTCTTGATCCTGATAAAGAAAAGTAGGGATAAAACGTTTCTAAGGCTAGGTATGAATGAGTTACTTTTTATTTGTTACATTAGGTTAAGACTTTTCTGTTCTGTTTATATGGCTTAAATGTCATTCCCTTCTCTATGAAGTGCACTTCATTAAGCCATTGACTCATAGTCATTATTTTATGCTCTATGCAGTGTGTTTGTATGGTGTATAGGAAGCCTTGGCCTATGCTAACAGCTTAATATTAGGTAACTAGCATTAGGTCACCTAGCAAATAGGAGATTAGAGCTATAGTTTCTGTATGAGAAACACCTGAGATAAATATTTGTTTGCACTTGTTTACATTCAGTAGGAATTCTGTGCTCTGTTGAGTTTGATTTTATGATTTGTTTACACTTGAGTCTCGTAGAGTGTCATCCAGATCCAGACTTACTAGAAATAGTTAAGACAAGTACCTAATGATAAAAGCCACGTTTAAAAACCCAATTGTAGCAGCCTGGCAAAGATATTATTTGAATAATCTTTTAATTTTTGGTAAATGTACTTCTATTGTCTTTCTGCCACCGTAGACGTTTCAGTCTGGACTTTCAATGAACAATCCTTAATCCGCATCATGTGACTTCCACCTGCATATCTCAACACCAGTATTATAGATTGTATACTTTTAGGTCTTTATGGATAGCCGGGTGAATCCGAATCAGTGTTAATTTTATGAAAGAGAAGCATTTGAAAAGGGGAACTATGAGTAAATGTATTACACTTTACACGAATGAAAATAAACTAAACAGTAATGCTGTGAACCTTTTTTTCACGTTTAACGTTTCAGCAGGTTATAACGCATGCACATCTTACAGCGCTGCTTCTCACTCAGTGCACTTCTTTTATTAGCGTTTGCATCCCCAAGTCAATCAGACAAAATGATGTTTCTACACAGTTTTAAAGAGACTGCAGAATTTCCCTCGTTTTTGTGAGCAGTATAGTAGAGCTACAGCACCATACCATAAGTTCATTTCAGTTAACATTAATTTTAGACTGGTGTTGGTTACTAGCTAGCTATTCATGTTTATGTTTTACTGTTGTTTAATGTCGCTATTATCGTTAACCCTTTTGTTCTACATTTGCACAACGTTATACATTGATAATGCCATTCTAAATGTTAGTGCATAAATAGTATCTGAATTGGCTTTGTTTTTAAATAATCAGATTTAACAGTGACATCATCATGACGTGTAGCCTCTTTCTTAAATATAATGCTGTTTTGTAACCATTTATGCAATTGGAGTTATAAACAGTGAAATAAAATTCAACTGCACTGTATATTTACATTTTTTTGTCAGCATGCTCATATAAAAAAAATCTGTGTATTTGAAGAAAAATGTGGCCATATTGCTTGCATAAGATTATTTCATATATGGATATTAAGTGTTGCATAGCTTTTTAAGCTATTACTTTTATGATCAAAAACATACCTCTAAAGAAGTAAAACCTTTAAAAATGCACGACTAAAATTAGGCTAAATACTATTTAAATTTAACTGACTAAAACTAGACGTCTAAGACCAAAACTAAATTAAAATCAGCTGCTAAAATGAGCAGTGATCCGAACCTGCCCCATAATTCCACTTATAAAGAGTGAGGACTACACTCACAGACAAAACTGGTATAAGGAATTTGTCAGTTATTACATTGAAAGAAATTCCGGGAATATTTGGGTTTCTCTCACTGTGGTGGCTGAAACTCCAGGAGTACAAATGCTATCAGCAGCACATTTGTGGATGTTAGCACAAGGCCACACCTGTCTCTATGCTGACAGTTTGAATCAGTCAGACTTAGATGGTAGGAAATGCAAACCTTCTGTTCTCTGTGGAGACTACACAGCGCTCCACCGCTCTCTCTGTAGTGACAAAATGTGCCGACTACATAACACCCAATGGCAAATTGTCATGACCACGACTTTTCCTCACTCCATCATCAAATGCTCATTAGACTTGCTTTTTTTTCATTTAGCGTGATAGAGTGCAGGAGAGAATCGTACTGCTTATTGCTTGCCTGTCAAAAAAATTCACAAAAATTCAAAATACGATTTCTGTTGCATGTGTATTTATGTGTGTTATTGGATTCTCATTGTAATGTTATTGGCTTTTTATTTGACGCGTGTTTTAGTAAGATACAATGCAAAGCAAAGCATAGGAAGCCCTGCTAAACCTGGTCAGGGTCACTAGGGCCTAATTCCAATTGCAGTTTGAGCAGACAGAGATGCACATTGGGCAGGGCACCAATCCATTTACAATGCTTTAAATGCTCTATGAAAGCTGTGTTTTCACCTTTTCAGAAATATTGCTGCTTTCTTTGTCTGTAGTTCTCAGTTGGCTTACTGACTGAGCTTACATTTTCTGCACAGTGACAGTGATTTTTTTTTTTCTCCGAAGTGACCTACTATTGAGCTGAGCAGCTGAGGGTAAAGGATTTGCTCGCATAAAGAGCAATAGAAGCTTTTAAGCATGAGATTTGAACTTAAAACTTTCAAATGAATAGTCTTTGAGCCTTAACCACTGTCCCAGACTCACATATGGTGGCAGATGTATTTCCTTGAGTACAAATCAAATTTTGTTTTATGTTATATTGTTTCATTATTCATATATTTAATGTTTCATTTTGCTTTTTTCAGGAGATCTATGGAGCTATTGAGAACATTAAGGAAATATAAAACCCATATTAAAATATTATTTTTAGTTTTATACATTGCACACCTGTTGTGATCAACACAAAAAAAAACAGAGCAGCACCGGCGTTACAAAGCTAGTCAGAGGAGCAAAATAACGACGGTCCATCCTGTACAGTCACGAGGACGAGGACAGCAGCAGGCCTCAGGGAAGCATGTGTGCTGAGAAAGGAGGGTGTTACGGGGGCACAGCAGTGTTTGTTTGGAAAGATCACGCAGCTCGCAACATTCCTCAGCGTCTGAGAAGCTGAACATCTCCCTCCACTCCCTCTCTCTTTTTCGGGCAGCGTTAAGGGGCTCTCCTATGGTGCTGGTCTTGTGTGCAGCTGGAAAAGGAGGCAGTGTTACGCTAATCCCTCCTCCCCTCTCAGGAAAGCGCTCTGCCTCGTCTCGCACAGAGAAAACAACAAAGATCTGAGCGTGGCCACAACCTTGAGGCTCAGCGCTCCCACCCAAACCTCTCCTTTGTCGCAGCTTGCTGCTTTCTCTCCCAGGTTTTTGCATTTTCTCGGCTCAAAAGATGAAATGTTCACTTGAACTGGTCTAAATTTTCGCTTGTGCAACAAATGCCCGTGCTCCTATTTATAAAATACATTTTGAATTACATAAAAACTTGAATGTTAACAAAAAACTGCTTTTTAGAATGAAAAAGCACATTAGTAGATCACAAATAAACTTAAAGGCTAATCTTATGTTCACACACACACACACACACACACACACACACACACACACACACACACACACACAGACACACAC
>JAUZST010012702.1:0-11323 GCA_034779995.1 Parotocinclus haroldoi
ATATATACTGTATATTTGATTGTCTTCAAGCATGTAAGGAGCAATCAAAAGGCAATTATGCCAGATATCAGGAGAACCTTGATTACAAGATTTATTCTTATTTTTGTAGGAAACCAAAGCTTTTTTCTTTTTTTTTTTTTTTTACATTTTGCTCAGTAAGTTAAATAAATCCTATTTCTCAAGGACTACAGTGATTTGCACAAATTCACGGCATCGCCATTTCTGCACTCATGTCCCGTAATATAACCACCACCGCTCGGAAATTAGTTAGAAAGAAAAAAAATCTAATTCGATTTCCGAAGGCATTTGTGCAGTGGAACACGTGGAGAAAAATAAAAGACAGTGACAGATTATGTAAGTAGTACGGGAGCTAAGAAATGAGTTCTGGACCGACACAGGTCTTAGCTTTTAAGGAAAATCAATTCTTTTTTTTTTTTTTTTTTTTTTTTTTACAAAAATCAGATAATTACACTTAATGTCCAGCAGGAGTTGTGGGTACAGACTTAGGAGGACACAATTCATCAAAATGGTCCTGCACCGTATGAACACAACAGTACTGTATGAACCCAAATCCCCCCTCCCCATCTCTCCCGCCCCCCCCAGGCCCCCAAACACACACACAGACCGTTTTCAAATCTCTCTGCCTCCACTCCCTCATGAGTCATAAGCGTGCAGTACGTGATTGATGATCTAATTATGCCAGTTACCATAAAAAAAATGGTAAAAATGTGGGTTTTTGGAAAGGAGGTTTGACGCAGTTAATGTACAACGTAATTCAAATTAGTTTATTAACAATGCCTATTTTCATTTGACTTGACATATTCAAATGCAGAAGCGCTGGATTTTGGGGATGTGCTCCAAATATACTCGAACAAAAACACTATATCCCATAATGAAATATCCCCTGATTTATCTGAGCAGTCTATGAGAGGTACAACCTGATCTTCTGATGTTCTGGAAGGATCCGGCTCAAATGAAGCGCCGCGCTGTTGTATTATACTGCTGAAAAAAATAAGAGGATGCTTTCAAATGAAACATCCCATAATGAAATATCCCCTGATTTTTGGGGAGCAGTGTATGTGGCACAGTTATATATTGTCGCCCAGTCCCACCACAGAGTGCAGGAACTCCCTCCATCATTTAGTCACTAAGAGACGACGTGCCTCCAAGGACCTCCCACTGAGGACTGATTTTAAAATCTGTTTTCTTTTCAAATCTATTTTGTTACTTATTTTATTACTGACTTAAATATTATTGTTTATTTAAATTATATTATTTACTTAATTGTACTATAACTGTAATAGAATTTTAAGTATTTACCTAATTGCTATCTAGGCCACCCATGGAGGTCGGTACCAAGTCCGCTGCTTTACCAAGTCCAGGAAAATAGTGACGGACCCGAGCCATCCCAACCATGGACTCTTCTCCCTGCTGAGGTCAGGACAGCGTTACCGCGCTCTCAGAGAGAATGAGGAGGAGCTTCTTTCCGCAGGCTATTCGAACTCTAAATCAGACCACACCTGGACCATAAACCGCCCAAATCGCTCCCACCCCCTACAACCTTAAAGCACCACTGCACTTTATACACACATCACTTACACCCCCATTGTAAATATTACAATAGCTACAATAGATCTTATATTTTATCATATATTTTACTTCTCGTATACTTTTTATGTATGTATCATTTCACACCCTGGAGCTTTGCACTAAGAATTTCACGTCTAAGTCTCATTTTGAGTCTTGGTTCCTCCCAGGGTTTCTTCCTTCTGTATTCAGGGAGTTTTTCCCTGCCACTGTCGCCCTAGGCTCGCTCAATTTGGGATTGGCCTTTTAGGGTATTCTAATATTATAAAGCTGCTTTGAGACGATGCTTCTAGCGCTACAGATACAATCTTGACTTTTTTGACCATTATGGCTGTTTATGTTCGAGTCCTGGAGAAACGTGTGAGGTAGGTCTTCCAGTCCTGATCAGATCCTGCTGGTGTGCCACCATACCACTCCATACCAAGATAAGTCCCAGCGATGCTCTTCGATAAGTACGTCATGATTTTTTTTATATTTAAATTGTGGGAGCCACAGGGCAGTGATTGTAAAAAACGGGGTTTTTTTTCTTTCTGCATTGAGGTGGAAAGTAAAAAAGAAATGATGTTCCTTTTCATTTTAAATTAAGGTCTGGTGCCCTGTCCATTTAATTCTTGGTTTCCTGACCATGCAATGGCCATGCAAAACTGATTTTGAGGCAACTGTCCAATTGTCACCTTTATTCGAAACAGTGAGGCTTAATTCATGAGCATGACGAAGCTTTTGATCCGAGGTTTGATTTACTGATGTAAATGTTATTAATGTTATCGTGCGTTTGGGATCTGTATTCTAGATCTTCCTCCAATCGGTGGAATCTACAAAGCCTCCACAACGTGATTAACGTAGTACTGATCATTTATCAGCACGATGAATCATTCAGCCCTTTCTTAAAGGTTAAGGGTGAAGATTAAGCCATTAATAGAATTAACGATGAAGCGTTTCATAAAGCTTTGGTTCGAGAGATAAGGAGTTTCTTCTTTTTTTTTTTATAGTTTTATCTGTCGATGTATTGATATTTTTGATACATGACTACATTTCATGTGTTGTCTGGTAGGAAAACTGTGATTATTGACATTACTCATTCCCAGATGTTGCATTAATTAATCTCACCACAGCGGGTTGTGTTAACTCGTGAAAACGATATCTGTAATGAATCAGCCACTGAGACTTTAGGCAAACAAGCGTGATGAGGATCATGGTGAGATGCATGGAACCTAAATAAACAGAATCCCATTGCAGGTATAAGGCAGTGTCAAGAAAGGTTTGCGTTAAACAAATACGGAGGCAATACATACAGTGCGAAAGTATTCAGACCCCTTTACATTTTTCACCGTTTGTTTCATAGCAGCCATTTGCTAAAATCCAAAAGTTCGTATTATTTATAATTAATGTACACTCAGCATCCCATCTTGACGTGAAAAATAGACTCAGACATTTTTGCAAATCTATTTTAAAAAAAGCCCTGAAATATCACATGGTCATAAGTATTCAGACGCTTTGCTCAGTATTTAGTAGAAGCACCTTTTGAGCGAGTACAGCCATGAGCCTTCTTGGGAATGACGCAACAAGTTTCTCACACCTTGATTTGGGGATTCTCCGCCATTCTTCCTTGCAGATCCTCTCCAGTTCCATTTTCAGGTCTCTCCAGAGATGCCCAATTGGGTTTAGGTCAGGGCTCTGGCTGGGCCAGTCAAGAATGGTCACGGAGTTGTTCCGAAGCCGCTCCTTTGTTATTTTAGCTGTGTGCTTAGGGTCATTGTCTTGTTGGAAGGTGAACCTTCGGCCCAGTCTGAGGTCCTGAGCTCTCTGGAAGAGGTTGTCTTCCAGGATATGTCCGTACTTGGCTGCATCTTTCCTTCAATGTTCTCTCCCTGCAGCTAAAAAACACCCCCATAGCATGATGCTGCCACCACCATGTTTCACTGTTGGGATCCTATAGGGCAGGGGATGAGCAGTGCCTGGTTTTCTCCACACATACCGCTTAGAATTAACGCCAAAAAGTTCAAGTCTTATCAGACCAGAGAATCTTATTTCTCATAGTCTGGGAGTCTTTCATGTGTATTTTTGGCAAACTCTAATGGTGGCCTAAGACTTTTGCTCATTACTGTATATGTTTAGTCAATTCAATTAATATACTGTTCACAAAAAATTGTGGATATTTTAATATTAAGTGTAGTTTAATTATTTTTTAATATTACTTAGTGTTTCACAGGCTTATTTTTAAGCACCGTTGTGTCCCTAAGACTGATGGGTAAGCAGAGGGCGCTGTGCCTCTCTAAATTGATATGATAAAATCGAGTCGTTATTAACTTTACGTTATTGGCTAACAGAGTGAACTTTCCATTTCTGTAAGCAAAGGTTAATGCAAAAGATTGTTTGTTTTTTTCTTAAACCCACCATCAATCAGTAACGAAAATAAACCATGCTGTAATCATAAAAGCCACAGTCTGAAAAATCTGTCACTTTTTATCATGCCGTTTCTAATCTGTGCGACAGATTTTATCAGCCAACATTCCACTTTATGATGTCATTATTACTGGCATTTCGGCGCACAATTTAAGTATTCGTTCTTCAGTCACTGTCTGTGAACTGCAACTGCGGAAACTGTGGGGTTTTCTGGCAAGCGCCGGTCCCCTCTCCACTTGATTAGAGCTCACTATGGCACAGTTTGGTTGTTGAGGTTCTCCTACACTACTTGAGGAGGAAATCTTACTACTTGTTAACAAATACTGGTTGCACGTGTGGTTTTCCTTTGGCTGAGCAGATTTGTGTTTTGCGTAACAGGGCGTTCTGTTGAATTAAATGCCTCTTTTGAATGCATGCTGGTGTTCTTACAGGGGGTCAGCAGAACAGCTGAAAAACCACATGGATAACGATTTGCATTTGGCAGACACTTCCATTCCAGACAACTTACAAAGCAAGCAGATTCGAATCCAAGGAAATAGCAGAACGGTTGAGGGCAAAAGTTGAGGTTCACAAAGAAAAACCTTATTGGGAAAAATAAAATGACAGGCAAAAACACAGACCATACCTGTCAGGTCTCTCTTTTTGGCCGGGACAACGACCGTATTTTACCCCTCTTTTCCGCCGTCCTCCCGTATTAGTATTTTCCTGTACATTTCCCGTATTATGTGTATGTGCCTCTTCAAACTGAAATGTCACTAACCTCGCGAGAACTGCCACCCAGGCTGCTGCAAGGGCCAGTTCTCGTGAGGTTAGTACGGACAGTGGGAATACAGCTGGAACAGGGAGTTATTGAAATGTCCACAGCATTTTTTGTGTCAACAAAGGTAGGCCTATCAGATTCGGATCATCTCGTTGTAGTATGTAAGTGGTTCACAGGTGGTTCTTTAAAATTTCTTGTAAACCTGTCTTATAATGTAAGGGATACTGAACCTCGGTTGGGCTGGTGGGACGGCTCGAAGCACACGACGGACAATTTCCCTTATTTTAAATCCAAAACTTGCCAGGTATGATGCAGGCTAAACTTTGAACCTTTTAGAAAGCCGCTGGTGGTGACCACTGCGTTCCATATCTACAGCATCCTTTTAACTCTTAAAGACTTGGGCTATAGCACTGAGCCAGTTACGGTATAATCTAGGTTTTTTGTTTGTTTATTCAGTTTCTTTAACGTTGCTTTCAGCATCAACTACTATTTATAACAGGATGCCAGTTCTAACAGGATGCCAAGCCATCGTAAGGCACATACACACCAGTGCCACTTTCACTTCATTAATTCAGCTAAAGCATATCTTTGGACTGTGGGAGGAAACCTGGAGTATCCAGAGTAAACCCACACCGACATGCTCACACATGATCGAACCCTTCTCACAATGCTTCCCACAAATAAGTTCTGCTGCCACCTGCCACTGGTGACATATTAGTACTGGACCAGTACTAATTAGTACTTTCAATCATTTTGCTCTAAAAGAAACAAGCAGAAGCTCTTAAGCATGGACCTCATAACCCGTTCACGCTCAGGACATGAAACAGCTACAGCCGTTCACTGAGCTTGGATCTCAGTGAAGTGATCGGACTCCTCCAGGCACTATACCAGGATCCTCATGTTAGGTCTAATGCCAACTGGCCTTCACACAACCTCAGCCCATAACTGCTTTTTTCCTAATCAGTTCCCTCCATTTATTGTCTCATCAGCTATAAAAGCGGTTTCCTAATCAGGGTTTTGATAATTCAGCTATCAAAGCAAACCAAGGCAAAGCTGCAAAGAGGCAAAATCGCTGATGTAGGCACAAGGGTCATAAAAATAAAATTAACTGACAAACTGCATCAGCAAACAAGGTGGCTGCAGGATGAAGCTCAGCGAATGGAAGAGGCGATCGAAACCAGACAGGAGCTTAGCAAGACAGATGCTTTATATGAAAATATTACAGCAGGTACAGTGCAGATTACTGTACACAGTCTAATATTGAACTACCAAGAGCTGTGTGTGTTGGTTTGGCCTAGTCCCTGTAGTGCTACAATGCTTGAGTTCTATGTTAGAAAGCGCAACAATACAACAAAATTGAGCCAAATCAAACTCATAGCAGACTCATTCTAAGACAACAACAACGCAATTTTAAAAAAATGTTTTAACAAAACCTTGTTTCATATGTTTGCATCTATTACTTTGTTCCACCTCCTAACATAACAATCCTTCCCTATAACGCCTGATTCCATACAGAGCAGAAAATCAGAAAATTCAACAGGGGTGTCAGACCCACCTCACTGAGGGCATGTTCCTAGTAAAACGTTCCTGTGCCCCACTAAAATTATGTAACTTTTATCTCTGATTGCCAAGCCAGACTACAAGACATGCCATGCAAATTCACAACAGGCACTACATTTTCCATAATACCTGAGAATTTTTGAAAGCTTGAACGCTCTCAGAGTTTCTTTCAGAGTAATGGACATCCACAAAAATAAACACAGTCACGCAGCAGATAAGGTAAAGATAACTTGTACTTAAAGTAATTAATACAAATTCTATAGTGTTCATTTTTTCTTCATTTCTCATCCATGACAGAGTAATGACGGTATGGAAGCATAGAGCTACAGCTGTGCCCCTCTACATTCTGTGTGTGCCCCAGTACAACAATTAGTCTAGAAATGCCCCTGTTCTTCAGACACAGTTGGATCCTAGATCGTCATTTATGTATTCCGAACTTTACCTCATCCCACAGGCTCATAGGGTTTAGGTCACGGAACCGGGATGACCATGTCTAAAATTTGGATAAATGTTTTGGATTAACATCCTGTTGGAAAATCCAAACATGATCCAATTACAGCTTCTTGATGATGTGCACAATGCCCTGATGGTTCATGGAGTGCACTGTGTCTGAAAAACAGTCCTATTGCCTTTAATTCTCCATCTTATATATTAGTGTGAATGAGACTTTTTCTGTCTACCCTTCCTCAAGCTCACACAACACATCTATTTTTGTCCAAACTTCAGTCAAAGTTCAAAAGTCTAACAAGCTTCACACAGTAATGTCTGTGGTTAGATGCAAGAAGAGGCTTTCTTTAGACATACTTTCCAAACACTGTGTTGGCATGGACTTGGCATCTAATTGTAGATTTTTGATCTTCTGCATATCCTCAATTGTGATCCCTTAAAAAGTCTGCCTCACCAATCATCGGCTAAGAAGTTGTTTTAAATTTCTTAATTATTGTCTTTGCGGTGGAAATTTGAAAGTTCAGGTGTTAACGAATCAGCACACTTGTGTCTTGTTTCATTTGAGTATTCAAATAGGGAGATATGGACAACTACTTAAGAGATCCCAAACCTTCAGGCATCATCAGACCCACATTACTAGGGTACCACCGCCATCCAACTTCCCCCCCCCAAAAAAAATTTTTTCTTGCTGTGCCACACTAAATTAAATTTATTCTGTGACTGTTGAGAAGAACTACAGGACAAGCCACGCGAAATCACTACAGGCACAGCATTTCCCATAATGCCCCAGCACCTTTCCGAGAGCTTGACCGGCTTTCACTTATAGCCATTGTTATTTCTTTTTTTCTCGTGAAGTAATGGACATCGGCAAATGTTCGAAAGAAAGTCAGCCCGGCTGCAGACAAGGTAATGAGCAGAGCTCTTAGCGACAGTACTGTGCAAAAGTCTTAGGCCACCACTGGATCAGATATACCACTATTTTAGCAATGATATAATGACTATAATGAATCGAATAACTTCTCAGTCTATTTATTAGAACACAACCAGAATATTTGTAGGCAGTATTAAAAACTGATAGAAATAAAAAAACAGCTGCTATAGATTCCAGTGGAAAGTATTTAGTGTAACCTCTTGAAAAAGGCAGCATCTCGGGGCTTCATTAGGATACCAAGTTGACCCCTTTACAGTCTGAAAAGGCTTTATCAGGAAGGGTCCTTTTGGAAGGGTAACAGCCAAGAAACCACTTTTTTTCAGAAGGGGAACAGGGCAAAGATGCTAAGATCAGTAGATGCTGCTAAGATCATGCTAAGATGGAACGTAGATCAGTCCTAAAGATGATTATGGAGGAAAGAATCATCAATAATGTGTTATATGCGGTCACTACAACATTGTAACTAAACCAACAAATCTAATGGTGGTCTAACACTTTTGCACAGTACTGTGTATATTGAGTTAATGCAATTTTTAAATGAGGTTTTTCTTTTTTGGCATCAGTTAGTGATTAACATTATTTCACGTTACCACAAATGTGTAAATACAGTTGGAATGCGTTTTCATTTAATGAACTTTAATGGTGGTATGGTTTCTATAGGCACTGTATAAAGTAGAACCCGTTTCTTTTTCTTTTCTCTCCTTCTTTTTCATCATTCCCTCTTGGTTGTACTGTTCCCTCGCTCTTCTTCTAGTTTCTCTGGAACGTTCCACCATCCCTCCCTCCCTCTCTCTCTGCCTCCTCGGCATGCGCTCCTTTACTCTCCGGTTTTCACCAGGGTCATTGCAATTACTCCTCTCTCTCTCACTCCTGCTCTCTCACTCTGCCATGCTTCTTGTTTGTCCTATCTTCAGACAGTGAGCTCAAATCTCTCCACTCGTTTATTCACAAACTCTCCTTCTGTTTCTCTTCACTTACATTTTCCTCTACAACCTCTACTTATATAGTTTCCTCTCTGGTTTTTTTTCCCCTCTTCATTTCTTTTTTCATCTCTTCATCCCATCACTTTTCTCCTCTTATTATTACCTTCCTTTTCCTCTCCTCTGTCCTATCCTTTTCATTTCCAGTGCGCTTGTTAGTTTCCTTCTCTATTTTTCTCTTCGAAACTGTTCTTTTAATTATTTCCTCCTCATCTCTTCATGCAAGTTTCCAAATTCGAGTCGATGTTCCAAAGCTGAGGTAATTTTACTATAACCTGTCACAACCAAAGGCATCATGTTGCACACTATCAATCAAGTTTGGTGAGCCTGAATGAAGATCATATAAACACTCACTGTCATGCAAATATGACACTATTCATTTTGTTGGAAAAGTTCTGGCTTAGTGCTAAAGGTCCTGCACTATTCATTAAAAGGTTGTGGATTTAAATCCCAAATCGGCGCTGTTGGGTTATTTAATAAGGCCCTCAAACAGTAACTGCTCATCTTTCGATAAGCATGTCTGCTAAATATGTTGTGAATGAATTTGCTTCACGAACCAACGCCCCTGACCCTAATCTAATACCACTAACACCACTCTAATAATACTAATACGGTGGTACTTCAGTTCTCACGACCATTTCGTTCCAGAAGGATTTTCTAAAATCAAACATGATGAGTTTGATGATTCCTTTTCACAAACGGAATAATGTCAGTTGAATTCATCTGTTCCAGACCCTCCGAAAATCCACACTGTATAGTATTCTATACATTAATGGAGTTTTATTGTACAGGAGCTCCCTGGTTTGCGATGGCGATGGTGGTGTTAAATCCAACACTTTAAACACTGACCTATGTTAAATTCATTATAACAATGTGCTGAAACATCTCATTAATTTAAGTGATACGTAAATGAAAATACTTAGTCTATTGGGAAACTCAGGGCACTAGAATAGTTATATTTAAGCAGGGCTTTCTTTCACACAAGATCACTTGAGATAAAATTGTCTTTGCTGATCAGGACAGTGAACGTATTATGAATAACGGAAGGTATTTGCGCTGAACTTTGACGGAGGAACATGGAGAACATAGACAGCATAGAGAGTTCCACTGTTTGGAGGCCATGTCCCCGATAGACAATGGGGATACACCCCTACAAAAAAATTAAATGCATCATAAACTGAGGGGTTTTAAATACACAGTGTATATCAGTGGAACCTTAAACATGTTTCAAACACATATCATATTGACCTACGCTTGGACAAAATCATTCAAACAAGACTTATTTTAGAACAAAGTGGTGACTATCTCATGTCACCTGTTGAATAATGTATTGAAAGTGAAGAACAAAAACAAAACGGGCGGTGCTGCTCAGCTCAGTACAGCCTGTAAGGTGTATCGTTTGCCCAAGGAAACTTGGCAACATAATTGAGAATGCAGTTTCTGCTGAATATGTTTTTGCGTGGCGTATCGTTATTGTCGAAAAACCATAAACCAAAGCCTAAAACTAAACGCGAGTTGTGTAATCATCCTTTTCTTGTCCATTTTATACTTTTAACAGAAAGCAAAGCAGGTTTCTTTCTAAAATGGCAGAATGCCAGAAGGTCCCAAATTGCACAGTATGCACAGGGTTGGAGTTTGTTTCTTAAGTACACCCATCACAATGAAAACTAGGAGATATTTCATTATGGAATTTCTCATTTTGAAATAGCCCCTATTTTTTGTGAGCAGTATAAATTTTAAGACGTTTAATTGAATTGCAGAAGCTCGTAAATGCGGACATTATTATTTTATTCCCCGCTGTGGAAATGCTAAAACTTAAACTTAAGCTGCCCTATTTTTTTTTTTTTTTTTGCCACTGATCGTTCAGTTCCGGTTTGCTCAGAGCTACTTCACCTTGAGAAATGAAGAGCAACTTTCTGGTGTGACCATGACTTTTCTATGGAAATCCTGAAGATGATAAGTGACATAAGTACGGAGAAAGCACTTCACTGTTGTTGGCTTGCTTTATATGAAGCCTTGAGCAGTATCCAGCTGCAGATATTATGTACACCTGGCAGATTAAAGGTTGGATCCACTAGAGGGCAGTTCAGAGACCCTGCCATTGACTACATTCAGGTTATAACCTAAACTGCATAACATCACACCAAATAGTATGTCAGATCAGCACTAGCAATGCTTAAGTTTAATGATTTATGTAGCAATTTTAAGAACGGACATTGTCACAAAGCAGCATTACAAAAAGTCAAGCTTAGACCCCAAATGAAAAGCCAGAGGTGACCATGGCAACAAAAAACTCCATGAAGATAAATAGATTAGAAACCTTAGGAGGAACTAGATTCCAAAAGGGAACCTTGTGCTAGGTGAGAGCAGGCATGTAAATAAAAAGCCATTAAGAAAATAAAAAGGTGAATGGAAAAACCTAGTGTGCCCAGTTTCTGCCCTCCACCCCCTATTCCTACCTCAGCATTTTTTTACCATACCCTTATACGTGTCATTTCTAACCCTCGTTCTATAGCTCATCCCATGCATTCTCCCTTCAGCCCTTGCTCCCTCTCTCTCTCTCTCGCTCTCTCTCTCGCTCTCTCTCTCACTCTCTCTCTCTCTCTCTCTCTCTCTCTCTCTCTCTCTCTCTCTCTCTCTCTCTCTCTCTCTCTC